>CM055978.1:4717500-5007500 GCA_029531755.1 Holothuria leucospilota | reverse complement strand
CAAACTTTTCAAAGCAAACAACATTTGGACTTAGTTTTTGTACATTGGTTATGCTTTTGCTAAGGTCATGGGTACAGTTTCCAGGATGTTTTCTCTATTCTCTATTCTCTATTTTCACAATTACACAGGGTCAGACTGAAAAAACTGCAGAAAAAAGAAGACAAACAACGATGGGATGATAGACATTGGCAACAGAAGGAATTAGATGAGATGACTGAAAGAGACTGGCGAATCTTTAGAGAGGATTACAACATCTCAACCAAGGGAGGAAGGATTCCGAACCCAATACGAAAGTGGAAGGAATCGTCTCTTCCTTCACATATTTTAGATGTCATTGATACACTTGGATATAAGGTGAGGTGATATCTTTGACACCAGTGTTAGCATTAGGCAGAGTGTCGCAGGGTTCCTGCTCTTTTCTCAACAGCCCTGCTAGTATTAAAATCTTTTGGGAGAATTTCCTACACCTGTTTGGAAAAAGCTGACTTATTATGTTGCAACTTATAGGGATTCCCTCTTTTAACCAAAATCCCTCTCAAAATATTTAGGAGGGAACCCCCCCCCCGTCCTCCTCTCCTCCAAATTCTGAGACCTAGTGCCATCACTGGTTGATACCCTGGGATGTAAGTTTAGGGGAGATCATTGATACCCAGGGATATAAGGTTGGTTGAAAACATTGGTACCAGGGATGTTGGGTGGGGTGAAGTCATACCATGGGATACAATATGGAATGAAGACATTGATACCCTGGGATATAAGTTGGGGTGAAGTCATTTATACCATGGGATATAAGATTTGGTGAAAACATTGGTACCTGGGATATAAGATGGGGTGAATTAATGTATACCATGGGATATAAGATGGGGTGAAAATATTTGTAGCTTGGATATAAGGTGGGATGAAGTCATTTATACCGTGGGATATAAGATGGGGTGAAAACATTGGTACCTGGAGTATGAGGTGGGGTGAAGTCATTAATACCATGGGATATAAGATGGGATGAAAACACTTGTACTTGGGATATAAGGTGGGGTGAAGTCATTTATACTATGGGGTATAAGATGGGGTGAAAACATTGATACCTGGAATATGAGGTGGGGGAAGTCATTAAATTAATACCATGGGATATAAGATGGGATGAAAACACTTGTACTTGGGATATAAGGTGGTTTGGAGTCATTTATACTGTGGGGTATAAGATGTGGTGAAAACATTGGTACCTGGGATATATGGTGGGGTGAAGTCATTAATGCCGTGGGATATAAGATGGGGTGAAAACATTGGCACCAGGGATAAAAGGTGGGGTAAAGTCATTTGTACCATGTGATATAAGGTGTAGTGAAAACATTGGTACCTGGGATATAAGGTGGGGTGAAGTCATTAATACCATGGGATGGATATAAGATGGGATGAAAACACTTGTACTTGGGATATAAGGTGGGATGGAGTCATTTATACTGTGGGGTATAAGATGTGGTGAAAACATTGGTACCTGGGATATATGGTGGGGTGAAGTCATTAATGCCATGGGATATAAGATGGGGTAAAAACATTGGCACCAGGGATAAAAGGTGGGGTAAAGTCATTTGTACCATGTGATATAAGGTGTAGTGAAAACATTGGTACCTGGGATATAAGGTGGGGTGAAGTCATTAATACCATGGGATGGATATAAGATGGGATGAAAACACTTGTACTTGGGATATAAGGTGGGATGGAGTCATTTATACTGTGGGGTATAAGATGTGGTGAAAACATTGGTACCTGGGATATATGGTGGGGTGAAGTCATTAATACCATGGGATATAAGATGGGGTGAAAACATTGGCACCAGGGATATAAGGTGGGGTAAAGTCATTTGTACCATGTGATATAAGGTGTAGTGAAAACATTGGTACCTGGGATATAAGGTGGGGTGAAGTCATTAAAACCATCGGATATAAGATGTGGTGAAAACATTGGTACCTGGGATATATGGTGGGGTGAAGTCATTAATACCATGGGATATAAGATGGGGTGAAAACATTGGCACCAGGGATAAAAGGTGGGGTAAAGTCATTTGTACCATGTGATATAAGATGTAGTGAAAACATTGGTACCTGGGATATAAGGTGGGGTGAAGTCATTAAAACCATCGGATATAAGATGTGGTGAAAACATTGGTCCCTGGGATATATGATGGGGTGAAGTCATTTATACCAAGTGATGTAAGATGGGGTGAAAACATCGGTACCTGGGATATAAGGAGGGATAAGTCGTTAATACCCTGGGATAGAAGGGGAAGGTGAAGTCATTGGTACCCTGAGGATGAAGGTGAGATGATGTTATTAGTACTCTGGGAAATAAGGTTAGGAAAGTCTTTGATGTACTGGGATCTTATGTTGAGGGGATCAGAGTTTCCACTCCACCAGGAAACTTGGAAAGCCCTCAAGACCCGAGAAAAAGTATTTCTGGTCAGGAAAATTTGCAGTTTAGCTGGGAGCTGTACATTTAGCTTGAAAAGTGGTAATCTGGACCAGAAAAAATTAAAAAATGAAATATAGTAATGTGTTTATTCAGTTAATGAATAGCATCACTGTTTGTCCGTCCCAATGATATAAATATGCAGCACTAGATTATCCAAGATGGAAGGCCTGTATTGCTGCTATTATCTCTTTGCCTTTTGTTTTCAACACAGGAGCCAACCCCAATTCAGAGACAGGCAATACCTATTGGTCTACAGAACCGTGATGTCATCGGTGTAGCTGAAACTGGTAGTGGTAAAACTGCTGCCTTCCTCATTCCCCTACTAGTCTGGATCACAACATTACCAAAATTAGAAAGGTAGGCTAATGAATGAGAATGTTTACAAAGTAAATCATCTCCTTGTGCAGTCATTGTACTTTTTTGGACCTTGCAAACTCCAGTGTATAAGTGGACTTAGGTACCATGGAAAAATAGCAAAGCTGGATCTGGCTTAGCAAAGCTGCAGTTACCTCAGATGCTACACATATTACAACAGCAGGATCAATGTAAACCTGCTATTGTAGTCTGTAGAGAAACAAAGCATGGCTGTAGCTGCTGCAGCCTTACCTAGACTGCAACAGCCTGAGGTTTTGAAATTTTTCTGTTGGCCAAGGGTTACACATTACAGTTCCAATAACTTTTACTCTAAACCTGTAACACCCTATCCAATTTGGTGGGAACACAGAGGTTCGGACCCAAGGCTCGCCTTTAATGCTTACTCACTTACCAGCCATAGATGAATTTTTCTTGTGGTCAGTGACATTATAAATGGGGGTAAATCCATGGGTAAGTGAAACACACATGGTTTGACACATATTATTACCCTTAAAGTTGTGTCCGAATAACTTATGTACTGATTAAAAGGGAAAAAAATGCAAAACGAAAAGATCGTATTTTGTTTAGTTTGCCGTAATCATCAAATCTTTATTTGGGATGAAGAAGTCTCCCTCATTACGTATTAAAGTTACAGTTGTGCCACAGAATGTGGGTGACTTTGAAAATGGTTAAGCAAAGAAGGGGTAGTGGGTAAGTGGGTGAGCAAGTAATGAAAGAAGGAAATGTGAGGCTTGATCAGACCATAGGTATCAGAACATAAAACCCCATCTGGGACTATTGGTGTATAAACTTATCATTATATGTGAGGGAGTGCCTTCTTGATATTTGTAACTGCATTTTTTGGAGAAAAAAAATAACAAGAGTGAGGAAATTCAGGGTGACCTTATTGGTTGCCCTGAATCAAAGTGCTTTTCTTATATGGCACTAGAAAGGCTCTCCTTTGAAAGTAAGTTAGCTCCAGTTGAGTGGTGTTACTGATTTGGCTGCCACAGACTCCATTGTATTAAATAAGTGATAAAAATGTAATAGTATATTAAGCACCTGACCTATAGTACTGTAAGTATGTAACAGAAACAGGGTAAGGATGCTTACCTCTTGATACCTTTGTGACTAGTATATAAAATTTTTCATCACATGTGCAAGGTGGACAGCCTCATGTATAATTAGTTCTTTTAGTGCCATGCATTTTCTCCCTGACACAGGGATACAATAATCATAACTGGCCAAGTTGCTGTTGTTTGTGCCTGTATATAATCAATAGGGGTTGTACAGCAGTCTGGGATGCTTATCTTGGTGTGCAAAAATAGAACCTTTCTTTGATATTTTTATCAGTATTTAACAAATTTCCAAAACTTTGCTCCTTATCTGTTTGGATGTGTCCTCTAAATATCCTCAGTTTGATATTAAGTGAAATAGTGGTTTTTATGCCAAACTGACCACATTGACCAAACTGATGACATATTTTGTTTTTACACTCTTGCACTTGGTTGTTTTTTCAAGCATAGCCTAGGAGCAAGCATCGGGCATGTTCCAAAAATTATGGATGATGATCCTTTGTTTCCAAAGAATTCTGTACTGACATTTTTTACACATTTCATCTTTTCCCTTTTATCTTTTCCCTTTTAGAGAAAGAGACGTCGACGATGGTCCTTACGCAATCATTCTGGCTCCAACTAGAGAATTGGCCCAGCAAATTGAAGAAGAAACAATCAAATTTGGAACCCCACTGGGAATACGTTGTGTCTCCATCATCGGGGGTATCTCCCGAGAGGACCAGGGGTTCAAACTGAGGAGGGGTTGTGAGATTGTCATCGCTACCCCAGGTCGTCTGATGGATGTCCTGGAAAACAGATACCTAGTGCTGTCACAATGTACTTATGTGGTATTGGATGAGGTACGCCCCAGCTAGATTTCACCAGCGTGGGAGAAAAATTAATTATTAAGTGTAAATCATGATACAACTTTTTCATGTAGAAAAGCTTGACAGCAAGAAAGAAGCTGTAATGAATACTTCCACCATTACAACTGTTTGCTCATGGCTGCACACCACCATTATCCCCCCACCCCACCCCCCAGTGGTCCAGCATGCAGCCATTACGGTAAGAAATCTGGGGTGGGAATTGTCTAGTGGGTAGCCATTCGGGGGAAGTTGCCGGGGGGAGTCATTCTGATGAAAAATGTTCACAGGGAAGCTTTGCTGAGAGGAAAAAAATTATTTCCCAAAAAGTCAAATTCCCTACAAATTTTTAAATTTTTTTGTTAACAGACAAGTTAAATTTTCATCCAAATAACAAAATTACTGGCAAGGTTTTTCCACTCACGAAGTGTACTTCAGCCAACTGTTGTTTAATTTCTACTTTTATTTTCAAAACCAACAGGCAGATCGTATGATTGACATGGGTTTTGAACCTGATGTACAAACTATTCTGACACATCTGCCGGTAACGAATCAGAAACCAGATACTGAAGAAGCAGAAGATGTTGACAAACTCATGAGCAACTTCACATCAAAGAATAAATATCGTCAGGTTTGTTGAATCGCGCATGTAACTTTACTTTTAACTTGCTTATCAGTGTGTAGAATTTTATATCCAGTTATAAAAGTTGGTTTTGTTGTGATCAGAAAGTTTCTTTAAGGCTGAAGAGCTATCTAACTTTGTGTCCATAGTTTGTATAAACAATGCAATATTTAAACAGTGAGGCTGTTAATAGGGGAAAGGACTGTAGACATGTTAAAGAAGTAGAAAGTCCTATCTTATAGCTTGAAGGGTACCTGGCCCTTCCTGTGGGAGATACTTCATGAAATGCTACCTCAATTTGAGGTGTATAGACACTTGGAGGGAAAGAATTGACTGAATAGCTTGACGTGAAGAGGAATTAGCATGTGTCTATCCACTTTGGTTTGAGGTTAGCTTACATTATGTAAATACCCTTTCTTGTTTGGTGAAGTAAAACATCTAATGTTCTCTTTAACTTAGTCACTGCATTCACAGAGTTCTTTTCCATAACCCCAAAAAGTATGCAGCTATGCAATTTCTCTGTGGTTCCATTCTTAAACATCACAGTTTTGTAAATTTGTTTTTCCTCAGACTGTCATGTTTACAGCCACTATGCCTCCAGCTGTTGAGAGGGTAGCCAGGTCATATCTCCGCAGACCCGCTGTGGTGTATATCGGTTCTGTGGGTAAACCCACGGCTAACGTTGAACAGCGAGTCTACATGTGTAGTAACAAAGACAAGAGGTGAGATTTGTTCACTTAAACCTTTGCCAGCTAAGCACGTACATTTACGTGTTCCAAATGATTCTGCAGTTCGCTAACCACGTACATTACGTGCTTTTGCCTCAAATTTTGAAAGGCTCAGCACTTCATGAAAATTCCACATATACCCTCAACCTGTCTACCAAGTAAAAGCTAGCAAAGTAAGCTAGGTAAAGGTGGTGCTATTGCACAACATTTAACTATGTAGTTCAGGCAATCAGAACAAAATGGCAACGTTCATGAGAAAGAAAACCAAAGCTGGATGATTTGTTGTATTGACTGTACTGTGTACAGAAGATTCATGAAGGGGAAACCGGTGAGAGTGAGAAAGAGAAGAATTTAACCGACATAGGCTATCCTTTGAGGATTTAAGGAAACAGAAGATGAAAATACAGATATGAGGTATCAAAATCAGCCCACAAACATTAGGCTAAGTTAACATTAATGTTACACCATGGCAAAGGCCTAATGTTAGGCCCAACATCGACAACAGTGGGCATTCTGTACAATTAAATTGCTTCAGCGCCCAGCATTCACACACACATTATAGCACTAGCTGGAAAAGGGTTTATCTAATTAGTGATTCAAGAATGTGATGACAGGGAGATGTGTGGCCATGATTGCTTATCAATATTTGAATTGATTACCAATAACATTGTCTTTGATCAGCACTTTTAAAATCAATATTTCAGAAAGGTAAAGCATACATCTGTAGGCAGAGCATAAGAAATACTGATTAGAAAGGGGTTTTCTTAGGTCACAAATTGCAATGCAAAGGTACTTAACCCCCTATATCTTGGAAACTTTGGAAAACAAGAAGGGCATACATGTCATGTTTCAAAATCAAGTTAGGTAAGTAAAGTTACCTTCCAAGTAGTTAACCATGAATGTTACATTCACCTAGTCTTCTTTCATGCGCATGTGTCTTGCAGCATTGCTTAAGTCTGATACAAGCTCAATGGATAGGGTTATCTGAGAAAACAGGTGAAATGAAAACATTTTACCAGGGCCTCAGCCAGGATGACACCCTCAGGGAGTTCATATAGGTGATGTGGGTGGAATAACTACACTGCAATCTAGTACCTTTATGAGGCAATCTGCAATTCTAGGGAGTTCAGAAGACTCCTAGACTGCTCTCTACCATACACCCTTATCAACAACCATTGCTACCCCACCCCCAAAATGATAATTTTCAAATGATGAAAATAAGTTAATGAGTTTTGTTGCATTTCTTACCATACTTTTCTTTCCCCAGGCACAAGCTTATTGAAATCCTGGAGAAGGGTATTGAACCTCCAATCATTATTTTCGTCAACCAGAAAAAGGGAGTGGATGTCTTGGCCAAATCTTTGGAGAAAATGGGTGTAAGTTATAATATGTGATTCCTTTACTCAATTGAAAATAACTTAAATTTCATTATTTGTGTAAGATTATGAAAAATAACAAAAATTGCAGAAATAATCTGTCATAAATTTGAAAAAAATAATCTCATTGGTCCATTCATGTGCTAAAATATAAAATTTTGAAGTACAGTAAAACCCCGTTTATCCGAACACATCGGGACCGAAGCTTGTTCGGATAACGAAAAAGTTCGGATAAACGAGGTTCCAATGTTTTGCCTTAAGTACGGTACACTGGGTCCATATAAGACAGTGTGTCAACACATTTCCAAAATAATTCCGAAAAGGCTTAAAATTGCAGACAAAATCCCCCAAAATATTGAGTTACTATTTTTTGTGACCGATGATATGACAAATAAATTTTAAGACGTCTAAAACAGAGAGATTTTATTCCAAAAATTTGAGCCTTCGCTGGTCTGAATGACCAATGCTTTCTACACACTAAATGAATGTGTGTGCTCAAGAAAAGCTGTAACGATCTGGAGAGGTATCTAGAGTATCAATTCTGCAAAAATTTCCAAAATTGTTAGAGACACATGTGTAGGAGACTCTCAAACAGCAGTTCGCAATGTTTTTGTAAGGTCTACTTTCATTATTTTTAGGTATGAAGCCCACTACGTTACTAACTTTTCAGATTTAGTGAAACTAAGACTTACGCTAGCCTAACGTATTTTTGTATGAGAGGATATTGAGCCTATACCGACACATGGCTTCTAACAAGAATTTCAAAGCAAATACGTACGATATTTCTTCCAAATTTGACAAAGAGATAACAGATTGTTTTCTATGTCCACATGTCGGCTGTTTTAGCCATCGTGACATCTTTCCATTACTTTTAAAGTCCCGAGAAAAATTAGTGCATTTCTGCAAAAATTTACGTTGAAGTTTGCCTTGTAAAGCACTTAAAACTTGGTGTATACTACTGTAAATGTGTTGACTATTATTGTTGTTAAATCTGACGGCTAGTTCGGATAAACGGGGTTTCGGATAAACGGGGTTCGGATAAACGGGGTTTTACTGTATATTCTCAAAATTTGAAATTGTAGACCATACAGTAATTTGTTATGTCACTCTCATCCTACTCAGATTTCCATCTTTGTTTTCTTTGTTTTCCATAAAGCCACTGCAACTTGTTCCAAAAAATGATTGCTGTGTTAATTTTATAGTGTGGTTTGACAACTGAAGCATAAGATAGTTTTTGCAAGGCCTTATAAACATTTTATTTGCAAAAGGAAACGAAAGACTGAAAGTTGTATGAAAACAGGCTTCATGGTTCATTTCACCATAAATTGTTTCAAATATGCTGAATAGCTTTCATGTATTTCCAGTCTCTGTTATATTTATTTATTTTTGTAAGGATAGACCTTAGGTACAGTTAAAAGTTTTCTGAAGTTTCATGTACGAGAGGTTGCATTTTACAATTTTAAGTGCTCATTATGACTGTGTATGAACTATATGTACTTCTTTTCAGTGTGCTACATACTATGTGTGATAAAGAAGTGTTACTGTAGTTGAGTTAGAGTGCCAAATTTTGCATCATTTTGACTTTGTGCTTTGAAGTTTTACAGGTCATTGATGACTATCCCCTCCCCTCCCCCACTACTATATCATTATGGAATAGAATAAACTTTTGCATATTACTTGTGATGTTTACTGAGGTATTTATTTTTGTGTCAAACATTTAGGTTTACAAAGAGTAACTACACCTGTTTGCATTTGTTTAGCACTGTGACTAGCTTGTGTTGGAGAATGTGATACTATACTGAGTAAACCATTTCCTGACTGTAAATGTTTCTTCTCAATCTTTAACAGTACAATGCAACTACTCTTCATGGTGGCAAAGGTCAAGACCAGCGTGAATATGCATTGGCCAGTCTCAAGGAGGGAAGTAAGGATATCTTGGTGGCCACAGATGTCGCTGGGCGTGGTATTGACATCCAAGATGTATCCTTAGTCGTCAACTTCGACATGGCAAAGAGCATTGAGAGTAAGTTCGTAATTTTAATTCACATAACAGGCCAAATGTTCTCATCCCAGAAATTTAAAATTATCCCAATACATTTAACTTCTAGCCCCTCTTTCAGTTTTCAAAGTAACTATCTCTAGCACCTCACAAAGTAAAGGTCTGCAGTTTATTGCTCAAGGCCATATTCTGCTGAGCACACTGCTGTGTGTGATATGTGCAAATCATCAACCAATCAGATTTCAGTTAAAAAAGTCACCAGTTGTGAATTCTAGTTTTCGTTTACTTAATTGTGTTTGTGGTGACGAGTGTTTGCCAGAAAGTTTCATCACCCACTTTTACCTTTGTTATGATTACTTGGAAGGGATTGAGGCATATTCCAGAGGGGATGAAAAAATTTGTGTGGTGTCACTAAAATAGAGGGGCAAATCTCTGGACTACCTTATCATTTAGGTGTTAAAATTTGATTGTAATGTAAATCATGATGCTTCCTACATTGAAACACAGCTTAACAGTTTTAAGCTCATACCATATGCTACCACTGAAAATCAGAAAAAAGGTTCATATTTTAATAATTGATTTATCAACGTACACATTGACTAAGATAAAGAAACATAAAAAATTAATACCTCTTTTCAAAAAGATGAACAAAATTGAAGGCCATGTGTCAGTTGCCACCCTTTTCAGGGTCAACTTAGACAAAAGTTGTCAACTTAGACTGGGAATCTTAGACAAAATCTTGTTAAAACAACAAAAAAATAGCTCTGTATATCATATTGTGGGGTAAATGTTTGGAATTCCATTGCACTAAGTATCAGAGAAAGTAGAAGTATAAGCTCATTTAAATGCAATTTTAAGAAGTCTGTAACTGCTGAATAGACAATGCAACCATCACATTTTTCATATATCATACTTCATATCTCATTTCACATCTATTATTTTTCTAGCATAGTGTCGTCACTTATTTTGTAGTTATTATGTAGTCATAGTTTAGTAGATTATCTTAAGGGGGAAAATGCTCATAAGTCTTGACTTCTCTTTCCTCCTTTTCTAGTTATTTAGATACGCTTGTTAAATGTATATATTAATTGCACTCATTGTAAATATTGTACAAATTTGCTAGAAATAAACATTGAACTGAACTGAACTGAACTGAACTTGGTTCAAATATTCATGTAAAGTCATTTTGAAAATTATCAGAAACATTGTGGCATGACATCATGTCATGACCAGTCTAGTTGTCATTTTATCCATAAAAATTAGAAAGAATTTGATGTGTTCAGAGAAATCATTTATGTCATGGAATTATAGATGGAAGAAAGAGCAGGAACCCTGATATAGAAGATCAGTTCAGATTGGCAGGAAAGGATTGTTCTTAAATGGAAATCAAAACATAGTTTGACCCAGCCAGGCAACAAACTCAAAACATCATAAATGCTAAGCTTTATTTCTTCAAAGGCCCCTACCGTTACTGTTTGTCTTTATATACCTGTACTGTGCTTGTACAAGTGGCGGTCATGAGCAGTTTTAAGATCCATTTGTCACAACTACCATTTGCACTAGGGCTGTGAATGTGTAGCGAAATTACTAAACATTTAATGGCAAATTTTTGCGATCATTTAAGGATTAATAGCGATTACCTACAAGCAACAGAGAGACTTTATCGTTTAGCGATTAATCGCTGCACAGTCACAGCCCTAATGTACTCTTATGTGAGGATTGTACACTGTACTCTAGATGTGATAGGATTCTCTAACAATCTAAAACTGAAATAGCACCATCAATTTCACATTTCAAGCTTGTAGACTTGGCAATCTACAAAGCTGTATGGCATCTGTGTTGTGCTAGTAGTATTGATGTGCAGTATAGTACTCAGGTGAATGGTGAGATTGGCAATTTGAATTCATAGGGAGGGATTAGGAATGAAAAGGATCATTGATAATAGGGATGATTCTTACATGTATGTTAGGTTAATCCACGTCACCTCCTACATCCGATTTTATATGTAACCCTCATTTGCCACTTATTGTTGGCAAGTTTGATAGCACTGTGGAGCAGGGGACCCACCTATATACTGTATAGTGGGAAATTTTCAAGGGGTTAAATTTTCGCGCCTTTCGTGACCAAGTATCTTATCGCAAATTTAAGACCAGCGAAAGTACTTTCATTAGTTTGTACAAGACTTCGATGGTTGCCTGCAACCGCGAATTCTTCACTCCACAAATATGTTGAACAAGGTACAGATTCGCCAAAAATTAGCCTCGCAGAAATTTCCCACTTTACAGTAGGACCTACTCTCTTATCCTATTCTTGCTTGTTAAGTGTGCAAGACTTATTAAGCAATTTGTGTCTTGGATTTTTCCCTCTTAAATCTTGGAAGCTGTTCGATCAAAATTTTGTGTTGTAAAATTTCTACAGTGAAATTAGGCCTAGGCCCACAGAGAAGGAAAGCTAATCCTGGGTTGTGTTCAGTATAGGTGCATGGTTCCCACACAGTAGGAAGGGTTTCCCCGTATTCTGCCTCAGCAATGGTACAATTAATGAAATTTATCTTGGTTGAAAGTCTAAGCAATTTGTTCATGATTTAATAATTGGAATTAGGGATTTAGATTCCATCAAATCTAGCATGCTCTTAAATTCTGTTATTTTCTAGACTATACTCATCGTATTGGACGAACAGGAAGAGCTGGAAAATCCGGTGTTGCCATCACGTTCTTGACTCCAGATGACTCTGCTACCTTTTACGATCTGAAGCAATTATTATTAGAGAGCCCAGGAGCTCATTGTCCTCCAGAACTAGCAAACCACCCAGACGCTATGAACAAACCAGGCACCGTCATACAGAAGAAGAGAAAAGATGAAATGATATTTGTGCATTGAGCCATATGTTGGAGAAAAAAACAAAAATTCAAAGTTTCAAAATTTCTTTTGCCAGTTGCCTTATTTTGGCAAACGCTGTGTACTATTGTAAATTTTGTCCCAGAAGATTTCTTCTGGCTATTTCTTACTGCTTCAAAGGATGCCAAGCTTTACAGAAGAACTTTCAACAGGACTCGTTTGGTTGTGGCAAACCTTAAATGAGGAAAAATCATAACAACGGTCATAACTTCAAAAGTCACAAATGTTTGTCCAAAAAATCGTGGAATTTTTCATGGAAATTGGCAATTCATGAAAAGAGAGATGGACTTAAATTGGAGAGCAGTATGCTTCCAGAAATTTACCCAAAATACCTTGGTAAACATTTCTCCATCAGACTAAAATCAGGATTTGACTTAGTTGGTGGGACTGAGGTAGGTGATATTTGGGTGTTGGTCAAAGTTCAGGCCGTCATCTCATCCAGTAATAACCCATTTGTTACTTACATAGGTCAGATGAACACTCCAAAAATTTTGTGATGTTTTTGCTGAAGCTGGTCTGATGTCAGATTGCCAATCTACGGTTCAAAATTGCCAATCTACGGTTCAATTTTAGTTTGAGCAACCTCTAATGGACATCCTGCCAGAGTTAATTCAGTGTCAAACTGGTTTCCAAATGGAATTGCAGCTGACATCCCTGGAACCTAGATGCTGCTGACCTGAAACTGGTGTCTACTTGACAGCAAAATGTTTATTTTAACATTATAAACAGAGGAATGGCCTTCAGTTTATCATACTACTTGCAAAGTTGAAATTGTCATATTTTATATTATTGGGTGTGTTATATTTATGTAAGGTTATGAAATTTCTCTAAAGGAAATAGATGTAGAAACCATGTTTAACGTTAGTTCCCTTGCAGTGAAGACAAACTTATGATACTTATCATCTTCGTGGTTCCATGCATATGACCCTCAAAGCATATACCATGTACCCTGCTCTTCAAACAGGCCTGTAGCCAGACAAGGTGTAGAGATGGGGAAACAGTTTCTTGGGGGTAAGATATTATACAGAGGAAAGATATGCTAAGACATTTGAAAGCAGTAATTTATGTGCTCAAAAATTATGTAGGGAAAAAGTTTTCGTGGAGCGTTTTCCCCAGCCCCTACTTGGGTAAAGGCTTAACACCCCTCCCTCCTCCAGTGTTAACTACACTGTCACACATACAGTTCAAATTTCACTGCTTTTATTTCAGCAGCTAACACACCACATTGGTTCATTTCAGTATTGAGTCTTAGAGGAATTCTTCTTTGCCCAGTCATGCAGAAAGGGTTTCTTACTTCAAACAACCTTCAAGAAATCTCAGGAAGTTTCAAATTTTTTGCATTATCGTAAAATTAAGCTTTCTCTTAGTCATGAGAAGTTGTATTAAAGCTTCAAAGTGTAAATGTATCAAACTTTTACAATGATAATCATGGAGTTTGCAAGTTGAAATAGTGGATGGTGTCTAATTTATATGTGTTTACAACTGCTACTGTAAGTAAAGTTGAATGCAGGTGGTGTAGCTGGGGATTTCCAGGAATCAGAGACCGACCTTCAAATCAGCTGACAGAAACAGTAACCACTTAAGCCAAATTAAAAAAAAACAGAATTTACTTTCTCTACTTCAGGCAGGTCATTGTTTCCCATGTAACTAGTGACACTTTAGTTACAGTGTTATATTGTATGGTGGATGTAAGGTTTCAAACTGGCATAAAGTGTGTCAGATGGAAAAAGATGCTAACAAAACCTATGAGTATCATTCAACTAAATAGGGATGAATTACACTTTCATCAATATTCATCTGTGTGAGGCTTCAACCCCCATGGAAGTCTCACACCCCACACCCACCCACTCCCCCTTCTCCACTGGAAAACTCAACTGAATAAGTATACAGCTTCTGTATGTATAGTTCCCACTCTCATGAAATGATGTATTCCTCATGCTACCACCCCTCCCCCACCCAATGAAAAAATTTATAGCTATGCCTCCTTGTTTGTCATACACAGTGTCTTTTAAAAAGTCTGTAGTTTGATATCATTGTCAAAGGTCAAAAAAGCAACATCTGTGCCTATGATATTGTTGCAAGACCATATGTTTGTAGGGATGGTTTTGCATAATGATCAGCAGATTGGTTTAGCAAAGCTGCTGGCAGTGGTGCTAAGGGATATCGAAAATTGTTATTATGAAATGAGGTTTCTGGTGTAGGTGTAGGAAGCTATTCTGGACTGGGGGGGGGGGGGGTGACCATTGTTTCAGACTTGTCATGGGGGAGGGGTCTGAGGGGAAAGGGGTGCCTCCTGAAAACTTTTTTGAATATTTGCGGGTTCTTAGATGCAATTTGGTGCAATATTTGAGCACATTTTTAGAAAAATTACTGCAAATTATTGACATTTTTACAGAGGGAACAAATAAGGGGATTTCATTCTTGAATTGGGGGACAGAAGCATACATCCAGCAGCCCACCACATGTTTTACTGGGGAACTTTAGCATCCCCCCTCCCCCAACTTCTTTGGTTTGTGGTTGTGAAAATTGTGTCAGGCAGTGGAGCAGGACAAGGGACACTCTTCCTTCCCCTGTGAGAAAGTTATTGTAAACTTGGGTTACACTCTTGTCCCTGGGAGGGGAATAAGTGAGTTGGGAAACTTTGATACACAATGCATGCAGGGAAGGAAAGTGTACCATGACAGAGAACGCATGTGCAAGAGAGATAATCTTGTGTAATCACACACAATTTTTGACTATAAAATTATGATTCTCTAGACATCAATCACAGTTCAAAGAAAATTTCCTTTGGAGGAAATGGTTCTTTTTGCAACTAATTCTCCTTAACTTGAACCGATAAGGGTGGGCAGTGTGACAGTAAATTGTGGAAGACAAGAAAACAGGCCCTCGAAAACTTTGTATCCGTACCATACGGAATATCCATGGACTTGATCTGTGGTACTACATGGTACAGCAAAATCCAATTTCCTAACTCGTCTATTAATAGTCAGTCATTAAAATAGGATTGAAAACATATCTTACACACCTATTTCATCATTCCGTGGACACTAGTCAAACAGAGAAGGCAAATTTCATGAGTGGCCACTCCAGAATTGACTTGATACATGACCCTTGATGAGACCAGCAAGCTTCCCTACCCCTAAGTTTCTTTACAAAATGGGTTATCTAACCGAGAAACTATTTTACACAGCTATCAAATCATAGAGAGAGGATATTTTTACTGTTAGAACTGGTGTAGTGGATAATTTGCAGAGATGCCTGCATGCACTTAATAGTTTTGCAGAACTGATACTTGCTTATGTTGTGAATGTAAGATTGCCCTTATCAGTTCATTTGTTATGGGATTGCCATGGTGTGTCTTTTTGACCTTTTAGTGTAAGAATGTTCATGCATTGATTTTGGCTGGGAGCAATTATTGCATCATTTACAGTGTTTACTCAAGACTTCCATTTTGGGGGAAAAACCCAAAAATTCCCACATCGTTTTTCATTGTCTGTGAGTTAGACAGCAAAGTTGTCCTCATTTCAAGTCATTTATGTAAACTTTGTTAAGTTTCAACTTACATTTAAATCAAATGAGAGCGAATGTTAAAATGTAAGACTGAAAAAAGTAAGGTACCCTCATCTGCACATCTTATAGATGCGTGCATTGACGTAATAGCACTCGGTTTTGTCGGTCATTTTGGACGGCAAAAAAGGAAGTGACACTCCTATCAGATAATGTAGCTGTTTTCTTATTTCTTTCGTTGTCTTTCCAAATCTTGAATTTCTTTAAGCGAAAGTTTATCTGCCCTTGGATATATGTGCAACGAATGATAAGCAAAAAATAACAATTTTGGCCATAAATATACACCAACGAAGATAAAGGCCCTCTTTAAACCAGTCTTGCGTGGTAAGTCAATGTAATAAGGGGCGTCCAGAGAAATTAGTCACGTGGTACAAAATATGCCGTCTGGACGTTCTCTGGGAGTTTTCACGCTTGCAAAGCAAACTAACGCAACCACGTTCAGGAGGACAAGCAAACACACGCAGACGCTAGTTCATATTTGGTACTAAAGCAATGTGGTGCCTGGCGCAGTGTCGTCCAGAACAGCAGCCAGCGCGTTCACTGAATTTGACCTTTGGTGCAAGCTCCTTATATCACAAAATTCGGATTGTTCTATCTATGCTAAACATTGTTAGACTGTTAGACGTTGTTTAACATGTTAACGTGATTCCTTTTTGAGGACGTAAAGAGAAAGTGAAATGAATACCATGGTAGATATTCAGTCAAGCTTTCTAGTTGTACAGAACTATGTGCTTTTTACAAAAATCCCTGCGAGTTAATTCTCAATGCAGTCAAGAAGCTGAAACTACTCCCAAATGGAGTTACGACCCCAAAGGAATACAGAACAACGAGAAACACTAGGAAAACATGGCAATAGTGCGAACTAGATGTACCTTCATTAACAGCTTCACCAAGTTTCCATAGGAATTAGGTTATAACCTATACAATGTCAAGAAATTGTTAAGATAGAAGTATAAGGCAGGAGTCTGGGCGGCAGCTCACCCACCCTCGAGCAAAAGTGATGTCGATTTCAGTGCACAAAAATGAGCGTGTGTTGCGTGTTTTTTCTTTCTTAGGGCAACTTCATTTCAAGATCCGTAACCAGTTCGGGAAAATTTCAGGGCAAGGACATTCAACCTCCCACCCACCCTTGTGAGATATCTTCTTCATGCGCTTATGGTTATTATATCCGGTTTCACAATAGGCTTGCGGACGTATGCTTTGCAGAGTGTAGTCTATTGTACCAGGGATGGAGGTGCTAGGAACCTAACAACACCCCGATTGTACTATTCCGAAAGCTTTTGAAATGGGTTTGTGAGATCCTGTATCACAAGAACTTGTGTTAGCGAATTGTTATGAGACTGAATACAGAGCTTTTTTAGAAAACGCAAAGTACAATAACAAGCTAGAAGTATTTTCGAATTCAAACACGGTGACATGTGTTTGTATTTCTGTCTTGCCTTATACGGCTACATAAAAACTGTTATGGTTGACTAGTTTTTTTTTTTCCAGGGTTTCAACTCGAAACCTCTGAAAACAATAGTGCAGCAGGGGTGTTTCAATTTGCCTGTCTCTCAATGAATCAGCTACGTTTTATGGATATTCTAAAAATTTAAGATATTTGTACGTTAGTTTCGTTTTCGCTTTTGTACAAATATCGAGAAAGACATCAAAATACAACAATAGACCGAAAATTGGCAATGACTGTGTTATGTACTCTGAAGGCAAATAGTGCAGTTCTGTTATGGACAACAGCTTAGAATAGGTTTTTAACTTTTCTTCATTGGGATATTTAATATATTTTGGAAACTCTACAAGTGCATGATTGACTTTGATGTCCATGCAGAAAGAGTTTTTAAAATTCTCTTTTCCATCGGCCGAACTTTGAAACTGAAGCAACAACTTTGTCCGTAATATATCGTCAGTTCACCTTCCCGAGTAGGCATTTTCTGCAGGAAGCACGTCGTCCAATATCAACCAAATTCAAAGTCAGACCAGACACAAAGAAGCAAAGGTCTTGATTAAAAACCTAATTAAAGAGCTAACACGATTCAGGTTTGCTATGTAGTCAAGGGAGGGGGAACTCGGGATTTAAGCCTCCCCACCACAAAAATGATAATTTAAAATACAGAAAAGCAACGGAGACGTCGCGAGACGAAATAAATAAGCATGGAATTTGAATATGGTGGAAAAGTTGTGCAATCCAGAATGAATCGAACCATTACCAGAATATCTTAAACATGATCCGTGAGCGTGCTTGCGCACGTCCATTGTAGGCAGTTATAGGTGGCAACATTACTGCTTTACTTGAAGTATTAGTCCAAGCCGCCCTCATTTATTCATCCTCCCCACCTGTAAGTCCCCTGCATCATCAAATGGAAGGGCTTTCAGACCCATAGCCAAACAAGGTACTGAAGGAAGCGAGATAGTTTCCAGATGGGGTAATGTATTTTTAGGAGTGAGATATGCAAACTTTATTAAAGCAGTAGTAAATTTTATCTTTCTAGTAGGCGATTTTTTTTTCAGGGGGATGTCTGGTGGGGATATTTCTTCTGCCCCTTTTTTTCTTACGGGCCTGTCGGCTGTGAATAGCTCGAGTTACGTTATTATTTCAAAAGTGGTCGAATCCCTAGATTTTGTGGTCTGCTTCGTAAACTTAATATCCAATGCCATTTAACAATTAAATACCCATTCTGATATGTATAGAACTTTTAATTTAAATACCCCTAGGCCTTTCGTATGGCTTCTCCCCCTGTCCTCCGAGCCGACATCCCCAGAGCAAATTCTTGGTTACGTGTCAGGTCTGTGGCCCCCTTTAACTCCCCCACCCCACCCCTCTCGTAATGTTTGGCCCAACAAACCATTTTGGCAGTAAGCGAAAAAGATTTTTTTCTTGGGGCTGATCAAAGGTCATCTTCGGTCACCGGGGGTCAAATTCTGAAAACCGTGATAACACAGTAGGGCCTAACTCAATGTGGGAAGCATGGATACATTTTTTGTGGTCATGAAGATGCATTACATTAAGTAATTACAGAACACTATCATTTTTGGTGGAGGTCAAAGGTCATGTGGGGTCACCAGGGGGTCAAACTCTGAAAACGTCAACTCATTATCTCAAGTTAGGAAACCAAAATATTTCTCATGGTGACGCGAAATCTAGTAGAAATACCCTATTGGTTTGTTGAAGGTCAAAGATCACCAGAAGCACGGTCTGTCGGCAAAAAGAGGACAGGGAAAGGAAAAGAAGAGAGGGGGAAAAGAAGAGAGAAGATGGGAAAAGAAAGGGAAAGGAAGGGAGTGAAAGGGAAGACGGAAAATGAAAAGAAAAAAAAGAGAAAGAGAGCGGGCCAGTCTGTAATCGGCTATTTCGATTTTCGGTTCTTTCGATTTTCGGCTCTTCACTTTGGCCCATTCAAGTTGAAGGCACGTCGGCAAATTGATTATGCATGTGACGGCCGTCGGTGTAATTGGACGAGTGACTGAGTCCGTCGGCAACTCGGGAAAAGAAAGGGACTTAACGGCTTCCGTATAGGCGCACTATTTCGGGTCATATGGCATTCTTGAAAAACCGCTGTGTGCACATTATTCCTCACTTTTATCATCACCATCGGGAGCAGCACCCGATTAACCATGGTGAGGGTATCCTTAGCCCGTCTTCTTAACCCTAACCTTGACTTAAAACACATTTTGCAAACTCCTGAGGATCCGGTTTACCCACAAACATTCTGGGAAAAATAATGCGTGCCGCGCATGTCTTCCCTTCACTGCACGGTCTCAGGCTTTTAACTTTGGAACACCGAAATATAACAGATACAGAAGCCATCTTCAGATCCTGGTGTTTAAAGCATATTTTGAACGCTTGTGTTAAGATTCTGAACACTTTCTCTCCCTTTTTGAACGCCGGACGCCTATCCACTTATCGTAGCGTCTATAGTGTTCAAATGCTGAACAAATGGGCGTCCGCAGAAAATTCAAGGGGGGCAAAATTTTTTAGTGGACCAACTTTTTCCATGGGAAATATTTTACTCCCAGAAAAGAGTTTAGATTCTACTTTTTCACACAGTGTTGACAAAGACGTAGCCAGGAATTTGTCAAGGGGGGTGGGGGTCGAAGCGCATAGACAGACTCTCATCGCTCTGAGCCACCATGGGTCAGGGCCGTCTTAACGCATGGGCCCAGGCCCAGGGCTCCGCGATGTCAGGGGCCCCGCAAATTGACCCCTGCGCAAAAAATCATATCTCCCCTTGCGTAAAAGATTTTTGTGTGGAAATACTTTTATATACTCTTGAACAAGATTCATAACGGATTCTGAGTGTTCCAATTTCCATGCTTTATGCGCGACATGGGGGGGGGGGGGTAAATGCAGGCATGTCTATGCTTGAGCGATGGTCAAGGATGTCAATTTTTCACGCAACTTTTTTCGAACACACTTGATTGAGGGGCCCCGCTCCAATACCGGGCCCAGGGCCCGGTGATCTCTTAAGACGGCCCTGCCATGGGTTGGCGCGAAGCGGAAGAAAATTTTGGCCCAAAATGCTTCCCAGATCGCTGGAAATTTCACTTCCAAGGCATTTTTACCACATATAGAAAGGGGAAACATAAGCAATATCGTAAACATAAACTTTAAAAAATACCAAAATATGCTCGGGGGGCTGCTGGGGCCTGAGTGTTGATATGTTTATTCAATTGCTGCTTTGAGAGTAGAAATTCACACTGATTGAACTGTTAAAAAATGTTAATGTTATATTTTCTTCGTTTTTTTTCTTTATTTCTTCGTTTTTTCAAGTTTTTGATTTTTCAGGGGGCAAGTGCCCCCGGCCCCCCCCTTGCCCACCCTCCGGACGCCCATGGCTGAACACATAGTCTTCCAATTCTGTACGACAGGTTCAGCTCCTGAAGTATTGTAGCATGACGGGAGGAATATAGCCTATCACATTAGAATTAACCGAATCTTTGCACTGTATAATGCATTGTGAACCAAAATATACCAATCCTGCATGAGACTTAATTTTTTACCGAGAGATTAAGCTAAAACCTCAAAGCTTCCGGGAGCGAAGCCCCACGGACTCCCACCAGGGGCCCTTAAGCTCGCCCAGTGTTTTAGCCAGCCCCTATTTGTGTGACAATGTCGCATAAACGGCGACAAATGTCGCACAAAAAAATCTGACACGCAAATTCTACCCGGGTGTAAATTTTGAGGTTCCTCATTAGGGCAGAAATCCACTCAAATATTGCACCATTTGCGATCTAGGCACCTTTCAAATTCCAAAAATTTCCAAAGGGGAGGGGGTTGTCCCCCTCCCCTTAGACCCCTCTCCCAGGCCACAGATCAGTAAATGTCGCATTGAGAAAACGTGCGGGCTAAAACACTGGCGGGCCTTTATTGATCCCAACCGCTTAAAACTATAGCGGCCTGACGAGAGGGATAGCCTAATACATTAAAGTTAATGGGAATCTTTGCATTTGATGATGCATTATGAACCAAAATATATCCATCCTGAGACTTAATTTTTCACCCAGAGATGTACTTAAACCTCAGAGCTTCCGGGGGCTTCGCCCTCCGGAATCCCACCAGGGGCCCTTAGGCGGGCCCAGTGTTTTAGCCAACCCCTATTTGTGCGACAATGTCGCATAAACGGCGACAAATGTCGCACAAAAAAGATCTTACAAGCAAATTCTACTCGGGTGTAGATTTTGAGGTTCCTCATTAATTAAGGCAGCAATCCACTCAAATATTGCACCATTTGCGATCTAGGCACCTTACAAATTCCAAACATTTCCAAAGGAGAGGGGGAGGGGGAACTCCCTCCCCTTAGACCCCTCCCCAGGCCACAGATCAGTAAATGTCGCATTGAGAAAACGTCCTAGCTAAAGCACCGGTGGGCCTCTGGATCCCAACCGCCTAAAACCGCTTTCAGCTACAGCGGCCTGACGAGAGAACAACCTAATACATTAAAATTAGTGGGGATCTAGTTTGCATTTGGCGATGCATTATGAACCAAAAATATGTCCATCCTGAGACTTAATTTTTCACCCAGAGACATACTTAAACCTCAGAGCTTCCGGAGGCTGCGCCCCCTGGACCCCACCAGGGGTCCTTAGGCCGGGCCCTGGACCCCACCGGCTAAAGCTCGTTTTCGCACTACGCATTACCAGATCTGTCGGCAAAACATAATCTCAACCCCCCCCCCCCCAAAGATAACACCTTCGCTACGCCCCTGACCAGATGTAAAAATCAAGAATTCCCAAGGTCAAGTATGAACACAGAACTGTTTTTCCCAGCACATTAAGATCCCATACAACCAGTGAATGGAAGAAATGAGACATCTTGTCATTATCTGGAAACACACATGTATGTATCAATCATCAAATCCACAATGCATTTTTGCATTCTGGTTCCAAAAATCTGCCCGAGAAATATGTTTCCCCCAACTTCGGGGCTGTAGCTCCACCCCCTGGCTCATACGCCTATGAAACTAGTCTATAGCTTACCATCAGATCAGATGCAAAAAATGCAGAAGAAACGGAGGTATAGATACCTTGAGTAGTGGACGTAGTTGGGTGCCGCTCCGCTCTGAATATCAGATCCTCGCTACTCCACCACAAGAGAGTAAAGAAACTACGGGAACGAAAGTGCTTTGACCTTTAAGTTTGGTGTTAGTTTAAATAAGATGTTATCAGAGTTGTTGACTCGAGTCAACGACTTGCGACTCGAGTCGACTCGAGTCCCGTTTTTTTTACTTGTGACTTGACTTTGACTTGAAGGGAACTTGACTTGCGACTTGACTTGACTTGACTTGAGGAGTTTGAAAAATAAGTGACTCGTGACTTGACTTGCAGAGAAATGACTTGTGACTTGACTTGACTTGAACATATTTGACTCGTCGACATTGGAAATCATCATTTTTTTAAGCTTTATTCATACTCTCATGTAATATATTTCCGCTTTTTACCCTCGAAATAAATTGCAGATTCGCATCCTTTAAAAAAACATCGTAGTAGGCCTATATCGATAGCGCACATAAACTGTGGGTGTTCACGTATTATATATTCACAGAAGAATGCAACGCACGTTGCCACGTGCATCATAGGCCAATCTCGTATTTACCGAATTTACCCGTATTCGGTTTCCTGAATAAATATGTGTGTTCTACAATCCTATAAGTTTGTGGCTCAAAAAGCCTCAGTAAAAATTATTGCCTCTCTTCCAAATTTTTGTGAACGACTATTTACATCAAGATTAAAACTGATTGTGAAGTCCCCTAGATAGGGTAGCTATCGCCCAATCGTTTCGCTGGCTGACTTCATGATATATATGATAGTATGATAGCCAAACACGCACACACTGGTATCATCATGCCGTCGCCTGTACCGAAAGTTGTGTCATTTTGTTATAAAAATTATGAAAGTTCACCGTCGAAAAGAGGCACAGTGAGACACAACAAAACAGTTCCATCACAAATTGTGGAGAGACCTGGCAAATCAATTCATGTTTTGCATATAGCACACATACAAGTTAGCTGATGACTAATACATGTTCTCAAAACAGTACAGTATACTGTCTCACTGTGCCCCACCTTCCCCCTGAGCTGCACATGTGTGCAGTGTGCCTCACCTTTGTATTCATCATGAAAGCAACCACGAAATTTTGTCATTTCTTATATAATACTTAAGTTTTAAACATGTTTCAGTATTTACAGATGAAAAGATTTGTTTTAATTCAACCTGAAAGCAAAGGTATAGAATCCATAATCCATGCATTTAGGCTACATTATAAAAGACCTTACGCCTTCTTATGCCTTTAGCCGCACTCACAGGTTAAACACTACTGTGTACAACTGTACATAGTCCCTGTTTTGTTTGTCCATCAAGCGTAAATTTGAAGAATGCTTCCCATTAGTTGCTAAGCAAAATCCTGAGGTCAATCAACTGAATGCATAAAGCAATCTTGTGGTACCAGTGATAGTGCATGCGGCAGACAGGAGTTTCTTTTCATGTGCACACCTTTCTAGGGAAAAGTAGACTGTTGCTTCACGTTGCTATCCTTGGTAACACTTCAACCGGGGATTGGGCTGCTGTACTTCAATGTCAAGACTGTCATTCATCATGTGTGGCGCTAGCTAGTGGAAGTTATCTTGCATAATTATAAATTCATGCAATTTCACATAACATGACTTGTGAAGGACTTGGGAAGAAATGACTTGTGACTTGACTTGACTTGAAGAAATTTGACTTGTGACTTGACTTGACTTGCAAGAAAATGAAGTGACTTGTGACTCGACTTGACTTGACCGAAAAAAATGACTTGTGACTTGACTTGACTTGGCAATGAATGACTTGTGACTTGACTTGACTTGAAGAAAAATGACTTGTCAACAACTCTGGATGTTATACTGGCGGAAATTTGCTACTAAAGTAGGTCTCTCTCCCACCTCGGTGCTATAAATGTCTAGCCCAGTGGTTCCCAACCATTTTCAGCTCATCGCCCCCTTTCACCGAATTGGGCTGGACAAACGCCCCCCCCCCCCCCCCACTACTCGGCCTATAACATAGCATTGCTATGCATGAAACGATGAAAACAAAAACACATGTTGAAGTGAGGAGAGCCTCTTATGGGGACCCCGGAACAACGTTTCAGTTGGGGACCGAGGGTTAAGGCCCCCGGAAGCTCTAGGGTAGGCCTATTTAAGAAATTGTTACATCAAGAATAAAGCACTGTAAGTTGGGAATCACTGATTTAGATCATTCACAGCTCATGATTCAACTTGGCTTCACTGAGCTGCCATCAGGTGTCACCTCCTTTGCGTAAAAGGGATACATTTGTTAAATTGACTACATGTGGATTAACCACCTTGAGCTAATTGTGCCAAAAAAGAGAAGTGTACTTTGCTGCATCGTTGGTAAGGCGATGTACCCTTACTCAAAATCCATATCTGGCTTTATATCTGGAAATATCTGGTTGATTAAAGACTTTATATGGCCATATAAAGCCATATATAACTTGATTAAAACACAACCCAGATATGCATATAAAGTTTGATATGGCCATATAAAGCCAGATATAACTTGATATAATCGTGATCCAGATATGTATATAAAGTTTGATATGGCCATATAAAGCCAGATATAACTTGATAAAACTGAGATCCAGATATGTATATAAAGTTTGATATGGCCATATAAAGCCAGATATAACTTGATATAATCGTGATCCTGATATGTATATAAAGTTTGATATGGCCATATAAAGCCAGATATAACTTGATAAAACTGTGATCCAGATATGTATATAAAGTTTGATATGGCCATATAAAGCCAGATATAACTTGATAAAATGGTGATCCAGATATGTATATAAAGTTTGATATGGCCATATAAAGCCAGATATAACTTGATTAAAACATAACCCAGATATGCATATTAAGTTTGGTATGGCCATATAAAGCCAGATATAACTTGATATAATCGTGATCCTGATATGTATATAAAGTTTGATATGGCCATATAAAGCCAGATATAACTTGATAAAACTGTGATCCAGATATGTATATAAAGTTTGATATGGCCATATAAAGCCAGATATAACTTGATATAATCATGATCCAGATATGTATATAAAGTTTGATATGGCCATATAAAGCCAGATATAACTTGATATAATCGTGATCCGGATATGTATATAAAGTTTGATATGGCCATATCAAGCCAGATATAACTTTATACAATGCAATTCCATATATGCAAATAAAGTTTTATATGGCCATATCAAGCCAGATATAACTTGATATGCTAGATATGCAAATGAGCATTTTGTTAGTTTGTTTTATTATTTATTTGATTTGATTCTTGGATTATGCTTGTTACAAACTAAGACATGTTTTGGATACAGCATCACCTTCCCAGACATTGCAGTTATTTAGTGGCTACACTTCTGTTAATACCGCAGTGTACTAAGTGAACTTAGGCAAATAATTTGCATATTTGGGCGGAGCTTGTATCTAAACCTACATTTTTCATGATTTAGGAAGTTGAAAGTAAAATATGCACCACGCAGTAAACAAAATTTAGAGTCAAATACGTAATTAAGTTTAAAATAAGAAGCCCATATCACTGTGATTACATAAAATAGGAAATTTCAAGGCATTTTTCTATTCACTGTTATGAAATAAGTTGAATTTATGTACTTAAGTCAATTCAACCTAATACTTACATTAAATTCTAATTCATGGAGCACTTAAACATTGTTTTTTGGTGTTCAAAGTCTCCATGAGGAGTGTGGACTATAAGTCCACAGTCGGGGAGCAGAACTCCTTCGGGAGTATTGTTTGGTTTTCGCCCCTGGCTCTTCGCCAGAGAGTCAGGGGACTTTTGGAAAAAAAAACACTATAAGTCCTAACTATGATTCATAACTAGAGCAGATCTGTGCCATATAAAGGCTTGATCCAGATAGAACTTTATCTGGCCATATATGGTTTAGATCTGGTTCTGGTTTAGATCTGTGTTATATCTGCCTAACTTTTTATCCGATCTGATATAAATTCCATATCTGGTGCAGATATGGGCCAGATATAAATTTTCATATATGGGCCAGATATGGGCCATATAAAGAGTGAGCCATATATAGTTTTATATGGGTCATATATGGCACAGATATGGGCCAGATATAAATCTCTTTATATGTGGCATATATGGATTTTCCATATATGGGCCAGAAATGGAGTAGCCATATATGGGGCATATCTGGGCCATATAAAAGTGAAACTTTACCTGGGCCATATATGGCCTTTATATTTTACCAAGTTATATCTGCCCAATTCTTGTACAAGCCAGATATGAATTCCATATCTGGCCCAGATATGGGCCAGATATGAAATCCCATATCTGGGCCATATATGGATTTTGAGTAAGGGTACACACTATGGGGTATCCTTAGTCGAAGACATTTAAGCTATTGGCCCACTATTTGATTCGAAAACTCCATTAGTGAGTGTTATTAGGTTACCACCTCTCTGGACCAATGAAGTCGCCTTTCTGTGTTTACTCGAATCATGGGGGATTGCTACTTGAGATGTATACTTCGCGGAAAGCATTGCTCGTCTTGAAGCGGCCGGGAGCCAAAGAAAGCCGCTACGCAGGATGCGTGTATCATTTCATCTAACACTTAATTATTTGATGGAAATATGGCCTGTCTTGGATTTGTATTCAAAGGATATTCTCAGAGGGATAAAATAAACTATAAAAGGCTACACATAAAATGAGTATTCTAGTTTTTGCGATTGTCAGTCCTGTGAACGAGAGCAGCCGGTGTACTTTTATCCAACCTGCACGTTAAAATCATTATAACTTATTGGGAGAGTCCCTTTCCTGATTGATCTATGTCACCGGGACAAAGCTAACACCATTTTGAGATGGATAGCCCCTTTTATACAGTATGTTTTACTTTACTGCGACTGTATCAAAGGTAACCCTTGATGTGAAAAATTACACTGTGCGGCTCAGCGTATGGTGGAAAGTACTTCCTGTTTCGATATCATACTACTTTTTGGAAAGAGGTGATGAATAATCACGCCTACAGTAGACTAAGGAAGGGAAACCGTTTACAAGTTCAACGCACATCCACTTATAATCCTGATTGATTGCTTCCCGAATAATTCGAGAATTATTAACGCAACTATAGGAGGAAAGTAGTATGTGTTATGTCGCCGTCTGGAGAACTCGACCTCTCATGGGTAAGTAATGCTTACTGAATATACGTTAACTTTACTAGAAACGCCTATTTAGAATCTACGTTCTTTACTGTGTTGTCATGAGAATCTTTGTTCATTGTTTTCAATGCTTGTTCTTGGATTAGCAACTGGGCCTGTACTTTGAGTTGAGAAATCTACACATCCAGTATATTCACAAATCTACAAGGTATTCGTACTTCTCCGTTGAGAATTTTCTTTAGGGACGGAAATATCGTTGAGAGCATTAACTTTTTCCGGGTTGAATTAAGACGAGATTATCATCCTAATCCATTTTCTTATCAACGAATTTTTGTCAAATAGGAAATTAGCACTTCAGTCACCTCACCAAGTCTGTAAATGAAAATAATGTGTTTCTTTTCTACATTTTCATTATTGTAGGCTAAGGAGGCTAGGCCGATTTCCCTTGGTGTTAGCAACTGCCAGGTCGCGCAGCGATTTAATTCAATATTTCGTATCGTTACATAAAGTTGTAAGGAACTTTAAAGTAAACATGTAACCATGTACCAGTCCCGTATGGTTGCTGTGCGTGAAGTTGACTTGGTGAAAATTAGCCGCCACCCGAATATTTCCTTTTCAGTCACTAGGTGTATACATGCCTATGTGTCTTACTGGGAACTCTAAATAAGTCTTAAACTTATTTCCTGATAAAAATTGACAACTTATTCTTAGATTGTTAGTCTATCTTTTACTTAAACATCGGTTTTAACGGAAGGTTCTCAGCAAAAACATTGTTTCACATATGAAAGAGAAACGCAATTCAAGAATTCTGGTGTAATTTTCATTTTCATTAATTGTCACTTTTGGTTTTGGTTACCATAAGAAGTTGTTATACATTTGTAATTTAAGTGAACTTGAAGCAAGCAGGAGTGATGTCATTTCGTCACATTGTTGAGCATTGTTTTAGTTAAACTTGAAAAAGGCAGGGTTGTGAGTTCACACATATGGGATGTACCGTTTGCAAAATTCCCATACCTCTGACGCATTCATATAATAACAATAATATTTATAACAATAATAATATTTATACCCCGCTTTCTATAAACATTTCAAAGCGACCCACAATCGTTTAAAAGAGGAAAAAACTTGAAACTAACCTTAGAACAAACTTAGAACTCAAAACATAGAAACACACTGCAGCAAGTAAAACGTTTTTAAAATGGACACTAGTATATAACCAGCTCTAAAGAACATTTGAGTATTTGAAGAATTTGCAGGCCATACTATCGCACAGTCCTCAATATATTGAATTATATGTGAGAAAAAGAAAGGCACATAGAAGTATCCCATTACGAATGTAAGCGATTTTCAGAAGTTTCCATTGAAATCGTGGGAAATCAAACTGTTTTATATGAAGGCACAAAATTTGCAAGGCATTGAAATGCAACCGAGGTACCTCACACGAGTCTTCCGGTAACTTCGCGGGATGAACCATGCGTGAAGCAGGGAGTTGTTATTACTTGGAGATCCATCGAAAACTTGATTTATGCTAATCCAATTATATTGCCCTCAGAATGGAGACTAAATCCTTTAATTGGGAATTATTGAACTAAAGGACATTGAAATTCTTTGTCTAATATCTAGGCAATCTCATTCATGCCTACAGCGACTCCAACAAAAAGGATTATTTGGAACAATACTTTAATGTCTAACTAGTTGCCAACAGTCAAGTACATTCAAAACGACTGTCAGTTGCCAAGGAACCTAATGATCCTGGCAATAAACCAGTGCTTATGATTATGCAAATGAGCAAAAGAAATATAAGACTAAACTTTGCTCTATGACTTTGACTAATTTCCGCATTCCCTCGCGTGATTTAAAAGGCACACTCATATTGAGCAAGTAACAGGGAACTAGAAAAGTATGTTGTAAATAGCGTCGAAAACGCGTCAAAACCCTCAAATTAATTTTCATCTTAAGCGACTGGCAATGTAAATTTCCCGATCAGCTCTTCGAGATGTAGCAGACGACGTGCCCTACTTGTACTTAGTTCCTAACAACTCTTAAGCCTATTGAATCATCAAGAACAACACACAAAAGAGATTATTGTCGGCAACAAGGGTGGCGCCAGCGGGGGGGCCAGGGGGGGCCATGCCCCCCCCCCCCCGTCGGGGAAGGCTGGCCCCCCCGTCGGGGAAATTTTTCGGTTTCGTCGGGGAGCTGTTATGTATACTATAAAATATGTAGTCCCCGACAACGCCCAGTCGCCCCGACGATTTACTTAATTTTGGTCTAAATTAGGGCAAATTCTTCAATAAAAACCCCAAATTTTCCAATTTTCTTCTTCAAAGCCCCATTTTTTTCAAATTTTCCATGGAAAATGCCGGCAATTTTTTCAATTTTTTTCCAAAAAGAGCCCAAAATTTTCGACGCGCTTCGCGCGCCAAAATTTTCCTTCAAACATCGTTTCGGCACTTTATTTCCTTCGTTGAGACTTTAGGTTGTTGCCCCCCCCCCCCGTCGGGGAGCTTGGCCCCCCTGTCGGGGAAATCCTGGCGCCACCCCTGGTCGGCAATTAGTATGTGGTTCAAAGAAAGAGTTTTCGATGGATCTCCAGCTATAATAACACCTCCCTGCATGAAGAGAAATGTGACTCATGATTTGTTAATGTATGATATATATTGAAGAGTATGTCATTAACTCTCGTTATGGTTGTTTTTCAGATGGTATACATAAGAGAAAGTCGGTGAATGTTGAGAGCTGAACTAAATGTTTTTCTCTGAAAGATTTCTGAACAAAGAAAACTTTCGGTACTGTCCTTAAAAAGTTGCTGAGTAGGAGTCAGTCATGGAAAACGATACTTCCACATCAGAAGGCATTCCCTCCTTTATTAAATCTCTTCGTATAGTAGATGCGGTTCTTCTCTTGACAATAACATTCATAGGTGTGGTTGGCAATACATTAGTATTTATCGCATACCGTGTTTCCTACAAAATCAGAACAAAAACTAATATTTTTGTCGTCAACCTTGCTGCCGCTGACTTTATGACATGTTTACTTCTCCCTATCGTTTCTTGGTCTTTACTGATCAAAGTGGATGACATAGCTCATTGGCTGGACGTCTTATGTGGGTTTACCATTGGCGGGATTCAAGCTTTCGCCTCTTGTAGTATCATGATGTTAGCTTCCATTGCAGCGAACAGATTCGTGTTGATCACAAGAAAACGAGCAACGTATCGCAAACTATATCAAAATAAGTTCATTTTTGTGTGGTTAATATTATCATGGATTTATCCCATGCTAGTGGTTACCATTCCCCTAATGTTCGACATCGGCCATCTTGGATTCGATCCCGAGATTCATGCGTGCGGAGCACGCGCAGATCACCCTCGTTCATACCTCTATGATGTCATTGTCGTCGGCATCGTTATTCCCATTCCTGCGCTTATCACGGTTTACTGCTATGGAGGAATATACTTTTACATCAAAAGACACAATAGAAATCTGGACGAAATCCGACAGAGGTGGGTCTACGCTTTTATTTGGCATAAAGTATCATGTTGTACTGGTCGCAATAAAAAATGTTACACCCCATGATTCTATTGTCTAACTGGGGTATATCTTGTTTCCACCCCCATAGCCTAAGTGACAACGCAGAGGGCTTTCAAATGCGTTTCTGTGGATGATGTTTGGGTCAGCCCGACGCGACTGAAAACCTGTCGGGTCGATGCAGTGTGCGTCAAATTTGTTCCCGACCGGACTGTTATCCGACAGTCAGTCATCGTCGTGACCAGATCGGGAATATTAACAATTATTTATTAATTTTTTAATTTATTAATTAAACAATTTTTTTTATATTCGTCGTGAAGACGGGGAGTCTGGTCGTGACAGTGTGCGGCTGGCGCAATTTTTTCCCACGAGGTTATGGGCAAATGATGTCAATGGAGCAATCAACTTCTTGGAAATTGACCACTCTCCTACTCCCGAAATGAAAGTTTCTCTACATTTTTGATAATTCTGACGCCGGATTATGAAAGAACATGCCAAATATACTAAGAGGGTGTAATCCTAACCTATATTTTAACCCTAACCACTATTTTGAAACAGTTTTCAAAATTCATGAAAATTCGAATTTGCCCATAACCTCGTGGGAAAAATATCAAGCGTGCGGCTGTTATTGACTTGACTGCGACGCGACTTTAATGTATAGCCAATGACAAAGTGTTATGAAATCAGATGACAGTTGCAGAAAAGCAAAATGGCTGCCCCCATGTGGACAGAAGAACAAGAGGTACAGTAAACTTATTGTAGTTTTGGCAGCCAGTACCTTGTCTATAAAACGCCGCTCGTAGGTACTATAGCAATAAAACTGCTTAAGCAAGGGCCTACTTTAAAAATCAACTCAGAATAGACGAGTTGGGAAATTCGGTACTTCCGGTCAGGTCACAAGGTCAAGTGTACCATGACAACGGTAACGTTTTTAGCTCTGCGTGCTCAGCATGCAACATCCGCGCTGGGACACTGTAAGCGTGGTACACTTAACCTTTGACCCATTCCCATATTGCATTGCGTGGAAACATTTCCCAACTCGTCTATTGATGTCATGTCCCATCTCATGCTATAAATAATGTTGCTGTTAAACTACGTAGGCCTACCATCCCTGGGCTGTGACGTAAATTTCAAAATAATTTGCTCTGAGTACGTATTGATCTTGTTTAGATGGGTACCCTACCTGTAGATCTAGGTTCTAGTATGGGCCTGGGGTGCCTAGCTCTATATCCACTGCCTCACAAATCTTGTCGGCATAATTTCACTGTCAAAGTCTTCATTTAAAACAGGTAAAGCAACAATAAACGCCGACGTATACACAATAATTTACTGGTGATACCTGCCATTTTGTTTCGAATCGCGGGAGGGGGGGGGGGGGTAATATGAGTTGCAGGTCGTAGTCGCAGTCGAGTCGGTGTATTTCGCAGCTAACCTACGATCCGACTGCGACCCAACGCAAGTGGGGGTTCAGTTGCGTCTGGTCGCAGTCGCGGGTCGGTGCAGTGTGCTCCCACCTTTAGGCTACAGTTGAACTTTTTGGGGAAGCCAAGGCATTATGATGTTATTGTATATCATGTGTTTGTAAATTAGGGTGACTAAACAGAAACTCTATTGCTTTAAAGACAGACTGTCATCACCCCAAAGTATATTTTTAGTGTATGTATATCAAAATTCTCAGTTGGTGACTGCTCTTTGATTGACATCAAAGTTTGAAAATTTGAAAGATGCAGAGTAGCTCACATTCCACACAAGGCAGAGAGAGTGTTTTTATTACATTTTATAACCTTGTATGCTCACCAGGACATGGCCTTAAGCAATGAAACAGGTTTATTCTTGCACAAGGAAGAGCCTCATACAGTTATGGGAGGAGCTAGAAGATGCATAGTTGGGAGAATTGGAACTGTCTGGGATCATGAAAATTCCCCTTTAAAGCCATAGCCTGTGGGTTTTCATCAAACATTTTCCAGTACGTTTTTGGCTTAGGTATATGACTGCCCTAGATCTAGCAATTGTGACTGGTATACATTATCCATTATAGCCTATAGTGGCCTCGTCAGGGGAAGAAGTCACGTGGGGCGGAAATTTCGTAATAACCCGTCCACATTTCAACTATCAATCTTCTTGATGGAAGTTAGCATCTGACGGTAGCCCACCACTTTTGTTAGTTCCACCCTACTCACTAAATTCCGAGTTGTTAATTGTGATCCCGATTGAGAAAATTTGCATACTTAATTGTGTATCAATATCGAATAACTCAAAAGATAACAAAAATGTTCTATACAGCCACGTTGGTCCCAACTAAAAACAAAATGTTCATAAATGACATGATTTTCCTCAGCCATTCTCACAATTATTTTTATTTTTCCAGAATGAATCAGAATTCAGGGCAGAAGAGGGTTTCTCAGCAACAAGTTGACATCACCAAAAATCTTTTCTTCATCTTGGTATCATTCGTCATCTGTCTGACACCGCACATGCTCAGTGAACTCGCAAATGCTCATCACCTTATCATTTTGCATACAAAGATACTGGTAGCATTTAATAGTTGTGTGAACCCCATCTTGTATGGCGCGAAACACCCTCATTTCCGTCAAGTATTTAAATGCATAATTCTTCGTCGTTGGAGTGACATTCCCGATCCAGTGTTTAAGTGGATGAGTCCCCAACCTTCTGTAACAATCAGCTATTTTCAAAGAAACCAAGAAACAACGGGCTCTTCCATTACACCGCTATGACAACTTGTATTTGGCATTTTACCAGAGGGCCTCAGTCAGTCCCATTTTCATATAAGTCGGGGATGGGCGCCGGCAGCATCCCCCACCGTGGACTTGAACAAAAAATGTTTATATCAGCCTGAGGGGAAAAATGCCCCCTTTCCAGGGGAATGTCCATGTCATATGATTGTTTGTCACGGCAACACTTTACAGTCGGGGACTCCAAGGGGGGGGGGGGGCTTTCTCGGGCTCAGCCCCCTTTTTCGCCACATCAACAATAACAAATACGCGAAAACTAGCATAATGTTTATCTACGAGAACATTCAAGGGTGCTGTCAGCCCCCCCCCCCTTTCGAAATGTCTGGATCCACGCCTGCTTAAAAAGCCCTTGTGAAGTATCTTCCCATACGTCTGTGACAATCAGTTTCATTTCAGTACTGTGTTCGATCCAGGCTGAGACAAGGCACGTGGCCTGGCAGCCAGACAAGGTACTGAAGAGGGCGAGATAGCTTCCAAGGGGGAGAAATATTTTTAGCGGGCGAGATACAAGCTAAAATGCATTCAGCCAATCGTAATTTTTAACTTTCTACTGGGAGATATTTTTTTCTAGAGAAAGCCGCCCTTGCCCCCCCCCCCCCGACTACTGGTCTACCTTAGGCATACTGTAAAACAACGCTAAAACGTCCAAAATGGAAATTACGTTTTCTGTAGGAAAAATTAAAAAATTAAAAATTAAAACTTAAAACTGCACTTTAATAATCACTCATATCAAGTAGTTTGTCATGTATAGACCTACACAGATTTGCAATGTGAAAGTTGATTTAATCATAGAGGTAGCCTACTACCAGAGGAGGTATAGCTAGCCCGCTGGCGCAATTTTTTCCCACGAGGTTATGGGCAAATCATGCCAATGGACCAATCAGCTTCTTGAAAATAGGCCACACCCCTAGTTCCAAAATGACAGCTTTTCGACCTTTTTTGTGATTCTGACACGGGATTATGAAAGAACAGGCCAAATAACTCCAGTCCACGTAACTCTAACCCTAAATTTAATCCTAACCATGATTTTGAAACAAATTTGAAAAATTTTGAAAATAAAATTTGCCCATAACCTTGTGGGAAAAAAATAAGGTAGCCCGCTGAGCGGTCGAAATATTTCGTTCCAGTGCTTCATCAAGTGCTTGTGTCATTTTTAACTTTTTTAAATGCACCAGTGTTAGCACTACAATTTAAAGAAAATAAGGAACATTCACCATGGGGAGGGGAAGAGGATTTTAAAACTAAGAAAACGTGTCGTATTTCAGTTGTTCTATGCAGAAATCTTGTAACTGAAATTAATGCAAACAAGTAACTGTTAACCGTACCACTGAACTTAACCTTACCCCAAACCGGGCCCCCTAGTAAGTCATATGCGTGACCAATACAAAGATGACATGCTGAAAGTCATTTGCATGTACGGCCTAGGCTTACCTTTTACTGGATAAAGTTATTAACTCAGCTGTATGACTATGAAGTATGCACTTTTACTAAGACGAGGCGATGTACATCAGCTAGACACTTATGAATATTTATTCCTTAGGCTAGGCTAGGCCCAACCTAGTTATCAATTAAACGGCTACTACTTTTTGCTGTCGTGAAAATCTCTCCATGTCCCTATTGAGCCACCGTACAAAACACAGTGCATAACAGAGGAACATTTGTGTGACTCGCCAACGAGAAAACTTGAGTGGTAAAAACATGTTTTTTTTTCAGCTCAACAATTAAGAATTCAGTACAATATCATAAAATCCTTGCACCTGCAAGGGAGATGCTACCCTCCTTGTCTCCGGTAGATGTGAGGGAATTGCAAGACAAGCCCGTGTCATATTCTAATTTCAATCTCAAATTTATTCATTTTTCATATGTTTTGTCACAAGTAAGTGTACGATATAGTCATACTACAGTTTTACAGGCAACATATGATGGACACTAGAAAAACAGAGAAGACTGTTATCTAAGCTAGTGACCATGTAGAAGAATAAACAAAGTAAACAAAACAAATCAAAAGGAAATAAGAAAAAAACTCAAAAGGGACACAAAATGGGAAAGCTCTAAGAGAGAAAGGAAAAGTGTCAGAAAAGAAAAGACTGGATTGTACAGTCACTTGACAAGATTATAAGTCAACTAGGTTACAGGTAATTTTTAAGAAGTTTATCATTGAGTTTACTTTCGAAAGACTTAAGAGAGGTGGCAGATTCAATGGTCTGAGAAAAAGATTGCCTTAAATTGTTACAGTAATTGTTAAGTAGTAATTTTCCATGTTGGCTGTTGTGATGTGTTACATTAAAGAAATTTCTATAACGAGTGGTGATGGAGTAATCAGAAGCATTAGAATGGGTCACAAAATAGAGATAGCTTTTGGTAACCTATTCGTACAATGTTTATAAACAAAACTATACATTCAATAGGAATGGATTTCTGTTAAGTTATTTACTTTCCCTGCATAGGAGGTCAGTTGGATAGCGCCAAGGTTTGTTAGTAATTACCTCGGGTAACCTGTTTTGTAGGATTTGAAGTGGTCTTAAACATGACATCTCAGCTGTACCGTAAATTTCAATGGTATAGCTTAGCTGTGAGTAGATGAAAGAATAATAAATTTGAGTGGCGATGGCATCTGAAAGAATTCCCTTAAGGTTGTAAAAAATACCAATATATTTAACTGAAGATTTACATAGCAGCGGCGTAGGAAGATGTTTGATATGGGGGGGGCAGACCAGATGTGACTTCTCGACCTTGAACCCCCTTCTCACACTAAAACACATTTGCTCAATGTGATTCTTCCGATTTTAATTTGAGCAAAATAAAAATATTCAAAGCAAAAGGAAACAAAAACAACACCATGCAGAGTGATTTTTTGTTTAGGAGGCTCTGGAGAACTGGGGATTTTGTGGGGGTGACTCCCGTTTACTATCTAAGCGGAGCGCCACCATAGGTTGGCGCGGAGCGTACCAAGAAAATTTGAGATTTGAATACGTCCCAGATCGCCGGAAATGGCACTTGTCAGGCTTGATAGCAGCCATCAAGATGTGCAATTTTTGTGAAAAAATGTAAAGCTTGATTTTATAAAACGCATTTCTGTGAGGACAGATTAGTTGAGCTGGCCTGGACTTGGGGTCCGAGGATTGGAAGTTTGAACCCCATTTACTATCTAAGCAAAGCGCCACCATAGGTTTGCGTGGCCGGAACGTACCGAGAAAATCTGAAATTTTAATACATCCCAAATCACCGGAAGTGGCGCTTGCCAGGATTTTTGAAGCCATCAAGATGTGTCCTTGTTGTGCAAATTTTGTAAAGTTTGATTTGAATTTAACGCTTTAAGTCTGTTACAATCTATCCGACTTCATTCAAAATTATTCAACGTTGAGTAATCCCCCATGGATTTCAGCGGATTAGTTGGAACTGAGATTTTCTACAGCCAGAGTCTGTTAACTTATTATTAAGTTGAGTAGAGGTAGCCCCACGATTTGCCCGGCGAACGGCCAACCCGAAACTCCGACAGCCCCAATGCCGTCGAGTATTGGTGAGGTGGGATTTGAAGAAAGCCTGTGTACTAGCCTCCATTTCATTCGGGTCATATATATATTGCATAAAATTTGTATATACTAGAGAAGCTAAGTTCCGAGTTGATTAAATGTTTTTTTTTTCCGGAATCTAAACTGTAAAACTGCAAAGCGCGCGAAGCGCGCAAAAATTTTTGGTAAGTTTTCACAAAAAAAACATATGTAATTATTAAAAGCAATAAGAAAGAAAAACTGTAGGGGTTCTAGACCGTATAGGAGATAATATGCATTGTATCAAAACTACCTTGACTATCCGATGAAATAGCCAAATATTGCTTGGTGATTCCTTCACCAACTGGCCGTACCGCATGACACACAAGAGAACAGTAGCTAGGCTTTGCAATATGGTATGAAATTTACGACCTCTACATAAACTGTACTTTTCCTACCTGTTATAGTAAGGGGGAAAGGACTTGCGCTATCTATTGATGTAGAATGAAACTATTGAAGAAACCAGAATATCTCTCCTGTACGCGTAGCGCGCCGAAAATTTTAGGTTTTTATTAGAGAAATTGTCCTCTTAAGAGCAAAATGGGTAAAACGAAACTGTAAACTGTCGCAATTATTCGGGGGCCAAAACGACATTTGGCCCCCCTCAAATCATATTGGGGGCCATATGGCCCCCTTGGTCCCCCGGTTCCTACGCCACTGCATAGATCGTTAATGTGGCTCGCCCAACATCAATTATTAATCCTAAATACTTCGTGCTCGAAGATTTGCAAATTTTGACAGCATTAAATTGAAAATCATCAAAACAGTTATGACTTTTGTCTTTAGCATGAAAAATAATGAAGTTTGTTTCCCCAAGTGGAGGGTAAGCTCATTACACTCAAACCAATCCTAAAGTTGTATCAGGGCCTGGATACCTTTATCAATTAATTGCTGACAGTTTATTATTAATTAAGAAAACATTCGTGTCATCAGCAAAAAGACTGGTAGAATGAGAAGCATCCAAGCCATAGAATCTTAAGCCAACCTTACGAGAACTTAGTGAGATCCAAGATATGGTGATGTTTTCAATGAAAATTACCGTCATAGTAAATACGTCCTGCTTCACTAGTACAGTTTAACAATTTATTCCACCAACATCGGAATCAAAATTAACATATAACATTTTCTACTGGCAGCGGCACAAAGGCCCAAAATACGTGTTTGCGCATTATGGCGTCATCACAAATGTCAAAAAGTGTCATAGGATGATTTTCAGATTAGAAATATCCCCTAAATATGGTATGAAGAATGTTGCACCGGCAAATTCGAATTCGATCCATTTTCGGTTGCTGAAAATTTCGTGATGTAACAGTATTTTTCAATGTGACGATAGGAATGGTCGACTGTATGTTATTTTGTAATTTTTACGTGTCGTTCACTGAGAAAAGTAATTATAGACTATTAAAATGGGGCAATATTTCCCAAAAGAACCATCATGATAGGCTGTCCAAGCGGCGTACCTTCATCGGTTGGGGCCGTAAAATAAGAAGAAATCTCTTACCAAACCATTCCACGAGATAACATCGAACAGGTCTTGTAAATCTGTAAGTTGCATCCACACACAACCTGCAGGAGAGCATGAGGGGGTTGTAGCTCCCAGGGGTTGGAAAACCTATATCGGAGGCAGATTTGTTTGAAAAAATGCAGTGTGTCGTGAGGCTCTGTTTTCCTCAGGCAAATATTACTCAACAGTCAAAATATCTTATTCGCCTATGTCTACATACTACATATTGATATACATTTTGATATACACACCCACACACACACACACACACACATATATATATATATATATATATTTCTATAAATTGGGATTTAGGCGAAATATGGTATGAAAAAACGCGACTGTTGGGAGATCTCGACCTTCAGGCGAAAAAACCGTTTCGCCTTAACGTTTTACACACTGTTTTATATGGGAATGCGTAACTCTATACGCAAATCCGATTTACCACATAATGTTTATACAATAACTTCTCTGCACACCAACTTACGTGCATGTATCCGTTAACACTAATGACTTAGGGGCCATTGAAATAACGTGCATATATATCTCAAAACCAAAAGGGGAAATATAATCTTAAGTATTTAATTGTTTTTGTTTTCGCCTTTTGTATTAGCAGATTTGACCTTTCGCCTAACAGGTCGATCTAGGGTTATATATATATATATATATATATATATATATATATATATATATATATATATATATATATATATATATATATATATATATATACCAATCAGATTTTTAAGAGAAACTTCTATTATACTGTCTAAGTGGAGAGCGCAACGATCAATAATTTTGGCCCATAAAGTACCGAAAACTTTTGCCAAAAATGCCAGAGATAGCAATCGTCAATTCGCGCGTATGAATGCCAGGGCTGGAGGACTCGAGTCCGGACTTGACCTCAAGTCCGGACTTAAGTCCGCTTTTTTGGACTCGGACTTTGACTTTGACTTGAGCTTTCTGGACTTGGACTTGGACTCGGACTACTCGGACTCGGGCCTTCTGGACTCGAACTTTGGCTTGGACTTGAAGTCGAGTCCATCAAGTCCAGCCTTTCTCTTCATCATATTATTTTGAATTTCATAATCCTCCCAAAAGCAATGACATTTGACATGTAATAAATTAAAGCCTATAGTTTTCTTTGATGTAGTAGGTCTACTGTACTCTAGGTTATGAGGACTTGTACCATGAAAAGATCTTAGCTTTTGGAAGTTTTATTAGTTCCCTATCAGCATCTTTACAACCACTTAATTTGGTCTGTGATACAGTATGTAAGGGCATCAGGAAGTAATTGCATGCATGTTCATACAGCTATGATAATACTGAATGCTGACTCTTTTATGTGTGTGTTGTATGTGTCTGTCTTTGTGTGGAAACAGGGTGGGAAAGGCGAAGTTGTTAGTATCTGAAAGTATGTTTTCAGTCTTCTCCACAAGGAGTTTTAGGGGGTGGTCCACCCCCGAGTGGAAATTGCCCCCTAAAAAATCCAGCCCCCCTACAAAAGCTCCGCTCTGCTCCGCCCCGCCCCCGAAAAAAAGTTAACAATAGGCTACTGCTTTTTTTTCAAATGAAGGCCGATCCGCACATATTTTTAAACAAATGAAGTCATAAATTTGTAAAATGGTACCCATGAGTACTGGGTAGGATCTGTCAACTTGCAAAAGACAGCTAGTCAGCGGAGTCCCTCACATAATAACCTGCTTCGCCATCGCCTGTGCTCTTTGTGCTTGACCGCCTCTCTTGAAAATCTGTGAAGATCACTGATTTTTGTAGTTTTTTTTGGGGGGGGGGGGACCGTAGATTCGGTGGATTAGCAAAGGCATGACTGAACCCAATAGTAGGTCCTGATTACTAAAGCAAGCCCCTCTTACATAGGCTACAATTAAGGCCTACATTGTGTTACCTGGGTTAGGCCTATGGAGGATATCATAAGCTACAGTGTTTATGGTACTGTTGTGAACATGTAATTGATCAGTTTCTTACCATAATTTTATTCAGTTTGACATGAGGTTTTTCTAATTTGTTTGGTCAGTTTGTCGTAGCATATTGAGCTTAGTGCTAGCAGGGAGCTTTCAGAGCCAAGTACCGGAAAATTTTACAATTTTGGACTTGGACTCGGACTTGGACTCGAGAACACTGGACTCGGACTTGGACTTGGACTCGAGCCCTCGGACTTGGACTTGGACTCGGACTTGACCTTATGGACTTGGACTCGAGCTTGGTGGACTTGACTACAGCCCTGATGAATGCATTGCATTCTGGTTGATGTAACGTTTTCTTATTGCTCAGTCGTTTTTCTCATTTCGAGAGCACCTTCAATTTATCGTGGATTTACTGACACAGTTTACCTATAGGGTTTCACAGAAGTAGTAAATACTGCATGTCACTCAAATTAACATAGTAAATTGAGCCATTAGTTTATTCCTTAATAAGCTTTAGCCCCTAAAAAGTAAACTTGTCCATACAAAACCCATCGAAGAACCACCGTGCCAACTTGAAGCCCGTAAACAACAAGCTAAGGTTCTGTTCTAAACAATAGCAAATTAAGGACAACGAACTTTCCAGGTTTCCACAGCAATGTCGTCACAGTGTATACACTTTGTTCACGCATAAAGTGGTCAATCTATGTCTAAATAACATCTTTCATTGATCAAAAATATCTGTTGAACACATTTCCCTACGGTACTTCCTCGGTTATAAGTCTTTATAAAGTGGCTTCTTCGAAGCGGTGTATATGTTTATTCATATTATTTGACTCCTCCACTATTTAAAAGGGGAATGCGAAGCTTCACAAAACATTAACACTACAGAATCCCATTTGGTTTGTATAAAATATTTGTTTTTGTGATATACGTCTTAAAAAAAATCAATTTAAAAAAGCTGTAACATTAGCCCATCTGATTTAATATTTAATACTTTTACCAAGATGAGATATTAAGCCTTTCTAATGAAAATGGTCTTGTCCAAAGTTCCTAAGCCCGCACATCGCATGAAAGAGGCTGAAACCTGCATTTGCAAGCATTTATGGTTTCTTCTCTAATATTTTCTATGGAATGAAGTTCATGAAATGGTTTTATTCGATCTCCTTTCATAAAAGAGGGAAACTTTACATAAAATATTCATTCTCAAGTTAATTCATACAAAAAGTGGGCGGTTCTTTTATCTTGCTTGTCACAGTGAGTCCCATGTTAAATCTGAGTCGAGTTTTCACATAGCCTATGCGAAGATGAAACAGATGTTCAATATGAACCTCTAAAAAAAGAAATTAGAAAAAAAAAGTTATGCCACGCCGTGAATTTGTACGGGAAAAATAGGAATTGTAAAGTTTCTATATAAACTCTACTTATTCATTGCTTTACATTTAGTTAAATACACGTGATCGGGAAGCATTCGGAGTCGGGAAAGTGTGTGTGTAGGGGGGGGGGGGTCACTCGTCAAGGCGAATCCGGTGCATGAGAACATCGGAGTCTTCGAAGATGTACCTTTATCTGTTCATTGCAGGAGTCATTTCAGATGGATAATGAGTGTCAAGTTACAGTATCACCCTGCTTTTACCTCAGCAACTATGATACTTCAATTGACATCATTTGATTACGCCAATATTAGGGTCTAGTTTACACAGCGAGGTCATTATCGCTCCTCCTCGGCGATTTATTGAGTAAAGAGATAAATAATGATTAAATTCTGACCACCACCTGGTGGAATGGAAAGTTGTATTGAGTATTGAGTATCGAGTTTTCACTTTTCATATGCCATTTTCACATTTCACAACATTTAATCAACATTTTTTACAAAGTTAATATTCTATTGCTAGGATATTTGTTTTGCTTCGGTAGCCTATTTAACAGAAATGTTGACACTTAAATACATCTTGTAACTGATAACTTACTGAAAATTCTGACACAGTGATGAAATAAGTCGAAACATTGCACAATATGCATAAATGCAACAACTCAAATCCCAAATTCTCGAGGGACACCTTACCCCAAACTTCAGGCCAATTAATATAAGGTACCACCATTTTAACCTCAGGAAAATTGGGTAACCCTTAATATCTCTCTGTCGACCACATGCCGTCACGCTTGAAACATGAAAACAGTTGTTATGCAGTCATGAATGTGTTTCCTGACCTTTACAGAAAACGGCAGATGTCTCTTATAACAGGCGCGGATCCAAGGGGGATCCAAGGGGGGCTTTCCCGGCCTCAGCCCCCCCTTTTCGCCACATCAACAATAACAAATACGCGAAAATTAGTATCACGTTAATCTAGGAGAATATTCAAGGGGGCTTTCAGCCCCCCCCCCCCTTTTCGAAATGTCTGGATCCGCGCCTGTAAGTAGGCCTATTCATGAGTCGATCAGTACCTCGAGTCGCTCACTGCGTTTGAAATACCAGTACAACAAAAAGGCGCAATGTGATTGCAATGTAAGCGTGACCTGCAATGCATATTCTTCAAGCAACATCAAAAACAATTATTTGCCTTAATATTTTTGATGTTGAAAACAAAAATGTTACTCACGGCAAAATTTTTAAGTTTCGGCATAAGTACGTACTAGAAATTTGCAAACGTTACCAAAAAATGAGATTTGCCTGAGGACGGCAAAATTGGGGGAAGGGGTGGGAGGCCCCGTCCCCTTGTCTCCAAGGCTACGTGACTTACTTGAACCAGTTTGCGTAGGTAAGCGAAGAGGTTTTACAAGTGAAAATTTGCCAAAGACATTGCAATATTTTGCCCGGGAAACTGGTCTCGGGTGGGGGACAGCATCCCCCAATTTTCACGTTTCGCGATTGCCTTATATATGTTCATGTCTGATGAGGAGCTGTAACTTATGTGGTGGAGGGATGGAAACTTCTATCATTCGTCAGTTTGATGAATTTGACAAAACCTTTCCATTAACAGTGTTAACAGTCAAGATTTTGGCAAACTTGTACAGTAACTCAATACGACACCTGAAATGTACACTTGGTGTACAAATGAGGTGTCTCATTGACACAGTGCTGTAAGCTTCCTATGCAATTGTTCAAGTACAGTTCGAAAACATTGTAACGTATTGTTAGCCTTATAATATATCGGTGTAGGGGGCAGTTTTTACTGTGTCGCGGAAGTTGAACAGGCACTTACCCAGGCAAGGTGCTGAATGGGGCAAAATGGCTTATGGGGGAGAGAAGAAATTTCAGAGGGGTGAAATGTCTAAAAATGTATTAAGTCAATGGCAACTTGAAATTTTCTTGGGGACGGAAAAGATTTAGGGGATGGGGATGGGAATTTCGTCCCCTTGTCTCCAAGGCTACGCGACTTAGTTGAACATGTTTGCATAGGTAAGCGCGAAGGTTTTACCGGCGAAAATTGCCAAAGACTTTGCAATATTTTGCCCGGGAAACTGGTCTTGGGAGGGGGACAACATCCCCCAGTTCCCACAACGTTTTGCGATTGCCTTGTATATGTTCATGTCGGATGAGGAGCTGTAACGTATTGGTGGAGGGATGTGGAACTTTTAAAATTTATTAGTTTGATAAATTTGGCAAAACCTCTGTATTTACCACAATATTAACACTCAAGTTATTGACAAACTTGTACACTAACTCAACACGACACCTGAATGTACCCTTGGTGTACAAATGAGGTGTCACATTGACACAGTGCTGTAAGCTTTCCTATGCAATATTGTTCATGTACAATTCGACAACACATTGTAAAATATTACTAGCTTTATTATATATAGGTATAAGGGGTAGTTTGAACAGTGCCGCGGAAGTTGAACAGGCCCGTAGCCAGGTAAGGTGCTAAATAAGGGCAAAATGGCTCATGGTGGGAGAGAAGAAATTTCAGGGGCTGAAAGGTCACTATTAAGATAATGGCAACTAGAAATTCTCTTGGAGACGGAAACTATTTAAGGGGAGGGGATCGGGACTTCGTCCCTTTGTCTCCAGGGCTAGGCGACTTAGTTGAATATGTTTGCGTAGGTAATCGCGAAGGTTTTGCAAAGTGAAAATTTGCCGAAGACTTTGCAATATTTTGCCCGGGAAACTGTTCTTTGGAGGGGGACAGCATCCCCCAATTTTCAAACCGTTTCGCGATTGCCTTATATATGTTCGTGTCTGATGGGAAGCTGTAACTTATGTGGTGGAGAGATGGGGAACTTCTATCATTCGTTAATTTGATGAATTTGACAAAACCTTTCCATTAACAGTATTAACAGTCAAGTTTTTGGCAAACTTGTACACTAACTCAATACGACACCTGAAATGTACACTTGGTGTACAAATGAGGTGTCGCATTGACACAGTGCTGTAAGCTTCTCTATGCAATTGTTCATGTGTAATTCAACAACACATCGTGACTTATTATTAGCCTTATTATATCTAGGCGTAATGGGAAGTTTGAACCAGGGAGTTGCTCCCTGTTTGAACTGTGCCGCGGAAGTTGAACAGGCCCTTAGCCAGGCAAGGTGGGCGCAAAATGGCTCATGAGGGGAGAAGAAATTTCAGGGGGTGAAATGTATAAAAGTTTATTAAGGATATGGCAACTTGAAATTTTCTTGGGGACGGAAAAATAGGGTAAGGGGGCTTCGTTTTCTTGCGTTAAAGACTACGTGACTAATACCCTTTTTACATGGCTTCCAGCGGTGAACCACCGTTGGATTCACCGTTGGACTAAACGATGAACCCCCGTTGAAAATTCAAAAACCGTCCTTTCATACTGCAGCAAGAATACACCGATGAATTTGCAACGTGCCCCTACATGTTTACGGCTTGCACAGCTGCGCATGCCGACCCCTAGCGGAAGTACTGTGTATACTAAATGCTGGGCCCCCTAATATTTAAAGGGGTGTTGCCGACTCTTCAAAAACTCAGTGACGTGTTAAAGCATAACTAATATGCTTGGTGAGGGGTGGTAAGGATAAGAAATTTAGCCCTTGAGCCGTTGTCTGGGATATGAAATAAAGAATGGTATAGTCCAGGTAATTTTGAGATGAAAAAGTATTGTGATAGTTACAGGGCCGAATCCAGACATATGAGAAAGGGGCATACGCCCCTATTTTCGGCAAAGCAATGAATTTTGTAACCAGAATTTTACATCCCCAAGCCCATGAAAACGGAATGATCATCACTGCAGAGGGTTACGCCCCCTTTTTCATATTCCTGGATCCGGTCCTGAGTTATCAAGAAAACCCAAAGGGGGCTTGTTAAGGGGTTAATTAAATATTGTGACCTTGCATATAGCCGTGTTATAGCATGGTGAGCTTTTGCTAGACGGGTTTCGACCACAAAGATAATTTTGGGGTCTCATCAGTAGCAATAAATAAAATTGGCAATACTTGTCAAATGTCACAAATATGTCGGGTTATTCGGATATTAAATCACTCATGATTTTAACTAAGGGGAGATCGAACTTGTTATTAAAATCATAGTTGACATCTGTTCCTGAAACAAAGTTAGCCCGGATAAGTGAGTCGCTTAGATTAGTAGCCCGTTTGTAGGCAATAGTATACTAGCCTGCGCGGGTGATTCGGAAACCGCAAAGTTTTAAGTGTCGGGTGTTCGGTAATTAAATGCCATTGCTTTTGAAGGCAATTTTTTTAAATCCTTAGTTTTGATGTGGGGTGAGTAAACTTGAAAACAAGGGTGGTGTGGATTCCTTATGTTTTGGTGACAGATGAGATGCGCGTTCCTAGAAATTAATTTCGGAAATGATATTAGATACAAAATTTCGTCTGGGTAATTCCGCCGAATAGAATTCTCTTTAAACGAGTTGACTTTCTCGTTAAAGTCATGGCGGTTGTTACAGAGACGCAGGTGTCGGAGTTTCACCTTTAATAAACCAAACCGTGTGTGTATGTGTGGGTGTGTGCGTGTGTGTGTGTGTGACCGTAAACAAAGCATGACTTTAACATTTCATCTACATTTCGCACGGTGTTTCACCGAGACGACCTTTCGCACTGGGCTTTCAACTGTGGAATCTTTTAAAATTCGTCAGTTTGATGAATTTTACAAAACCTCTGCATTAACAATATTAACAGTCAAGCTTTTGGCAAACTTGTACACTAACTCAATACGACACCTGAATGTACACTTGCTGTACAAATGAGGTGTCGCATTGACACAGTACTGTAAACTTTCCTATGCAATTGTTCATGTACAATTCGAAAACACATTGTAACATATTACCAGCCTTATAAAAGATAGGCGTAAGAGGTAGTTTTACTGTGCCGCGGAAGTTGAACTCGTTTGACTAGGAAAGCGCGAAGGTATTTACCTGTGAACTTGCCGAAGGCTCTGCAATAACGTTCCTGGCAAAACTAGATTTTTGGAGGGGGGGAGGGGCAGCATCTCTCAATCCCAGCAACGGTAGCAGTCGCCCGGTTTATGACCAGGAATGAATGGAAAGTTGTAGCTATGTGCAGTGGCGTGACAAGGGTTGTTTGTAGAGGGGGGCAAGTGATTCGACGCGCGCCCCCAGAGCCAGGGGCCCGGGATACCTCTTTTTTCGGTCAAGTGGCGGAGCCAGGAGTTATTGATTTGGGGGCACCACAGATGATGTTGTAATGCAACCTCAGTCCCCCAAGTATGCGTAAATTGTGCCGTTTTATATGTTAATGCGATTTTATACGCCGTTCTGGGGGTTAAAGGGAGGGGGTTCTAGCCCCCTTTGAGAAATTTTTGTCAATTAAAGTTGGCTTAGATGGCAAAACGGTGCTAAGTGGGGGAATTTTTGGAACTGATGGTAAGTATGAAACTGACATGTCCATAATCAGTGAATTCTAATTTTTGGTCAGGTGAAATAGGAGGGTATCATTGTCTAAGAGAAGGGCATGTTGTCAACAAATCTCGCCAAACTCTCACCCCCTGTGGCTACTTTACTACCTTCGATCCGTTGCAATGTTCACGCAAAAATAGGCTGAGTGGAGTCCACAGAAACATTATTGATTTTTCCGTTGCTTCATTGTACATTATCAATAGGTATCCAAAGGTGACAGAAACCGCTATAGGGCCTCCTGGAAGCTTTGGATTACAGTAATTACACAAAGAAAGGGGGCACCAACATGATGCTTATTACCTGGCATCCAAATGACACTACAGAGTATGAAGCCAAACACTTTTTACAGCGACCTTATTTTACTAAATGTGAACCAGTATTAGATTCCAGCAAAGGGGAATGAGCGAAAGGGAGAGTACAGGTACAGGATATATCAACTCCCTGATAGGTAAAGGGGGAGGACTAACAAGCGCATTTCAGAACGCGTTTCCGTGATAAATGCATTGCCATTTACCATCTGCAATAAGTGCACGTGAAACGCACGGTAAAATTGTTTTTTAAAAAAGTGTAAAACGGCAAAATAGTACACCATTCTTTCACATCATGCGACAAACTAGATTAGTCAAAGGCCCCTACAGACTGGCAGAGGTTAAAGATGCAGCGTTTTTTGAAAATTGTTGAGATCAGAATAATTCCTTTATCATTACTTTGATAATGGTTATGAGATCAGTGGCGTAGCTAGATATTTTTTGTGGGGGGGGGGGGAGGGGCAAAAGCAAAAAATTTCCGACAGATTATTATCTTGAAGTTATGATGTACTATCTAAGCGTAGCGCCACCATCATCTGGCGTGTATCGCGCGGAAAAAAAATAGATTAAAATATCTCCGAATGACACTTCCAGGCCTTGTCAGTAACCATTTCGATGTGTAATTCTGCTTAAAAACATAAGAAGTGTTGTAAGTGTTTCAAATGAATTGTTCTTATTTATTTTCGACAGATACTAGAAATTTCCGACAGAGGCCTTCGGAGGCTTTGTGGGGGGAGGGCGACCGCTCCCTGCCCCCTCTAGCTACGCCACTGTATGAGATGGAGTGCAGACCGTGATGAATGCACTATAAGCACTCCGAAATTTTGCATTAAATATAATTTCCACGACTGCATTCAGGCTCTACATCGAGACACTGTCAATTCCCCAACAAATCTATCTGCCCATCAGAAAGTGAGTCTTCCACTTTCAAATTCGTAAAAAGTTTTCATCGCTTGTTGCTTTGCTTCTCCGGGAATTGTTATCGGAAGGTATTGATAATAAGCACAGCATTGAGTAGAGGCTTGAAGCGCACGGAGCGTGTGATAGTTTGCGAAGGATTTGCGAAAATTCTGATAGTTTGGGAACTATTTGTGATAGAAAATGATAAAAATAGATCTCACTCTTTTGAAAACACACCTCACCCTCACCCCTACAGAAATCTATAGCTTAAATACCTTTTGGAATCATTTTAAAAATTTCCAAATAAAAAAATCAGAAGTCAATTGGGGTACGCTCCCCCATGCCCCCCGTACCGGCGCCACTGGTTCGATCATCCCATGTGGGAACTCAGCAAGACTCTTATCAAGACCCAGCTGACGGTGTCATTCTCTTGCGACAAAAGAGCATTTTTGCAGTTATGATTAACATATAGGAGCAAAAAATATACGGCCCAAAACTAGTTCCAGCTTCTAAATCCCGAGCTAAACTTGAATCCACGACAACATGCTTGGAGTATAAAGACTGATATACTTGCTTGAATTCTGAAGGCTGAATATGGGCAACACCATCATTAATTTTCAACATACAGTATTTAGCAAGGAACTCATACATAGGCCTGAGACAATTATGGACTTAAAGACAGCTTAGTGCAGTGTCTACCGGAGACGGAGGGGCGCTAAAAGTACACCAGTTTTCATTTTAACTTTCCTCCTCTTTCCATTTTTCCTCATTCGTTGCCTTCCTATCTTTTTCTCTATTTTCTTTTTTTTTTCACCTAGGCCTACCTTCATTCTGCGCCCCCTGGTCCGTGTAGGGAGGGGCGGCTGTCCCTCCCTCCCCCCCCCCCTTTGTTACGCCACTGAGTGAAGGGTGGGGAAGGAAAGATCGTTATTCGTTGTTGTTCATGATTGACAGAACGTCGGCCCCCCATATGACAATAAAAGCTTACTTTTTCCAAACTTGTGCACCAAGTTAACACATCACCGGGCCGTGCTTAGCGCAACGAAAAAGTAGCGTTTCAATAACATTTTGTTTTACTCATAAGCATATAGGTTAACTTTTGTGAGGCTGAGCCATTCACTCGATAAATTAACTATTTCTTCACAAAATCTGCCCAGAAATGGGATTTCAAAGGAATGCAGCCCCATATCACGGGGGTCGTAGGCCTACGTCTATGGTTTTCTTTACAATTTAAAAATTCTCTACAGTTGTCACTTTTGTCGTTATAACTGTGTATTTTATGAATAGCAAGTAACTCCATGCCAGGTGAGAAAGCTTCATTTTTGTTCCAAGTTGGGTTCATGACCTGCGATCCTAGTCACTGACGGCCTCTTTAGAAGCAGTGTTTAAGTAACATTAAATACTTTTTCATGTTTGCGGGCATTTGACAATTATGGATAGGGGTACGATATAAAAAGAACACATTTTTGACAAAATCGTGTACTATTATGTACATATAGGAACCTCACTACAATTTCGGAGTAGGTCACGCCAAAGTTGATCATGCATTAAATTGCTGAGACATAGGGGTCTTTCCTCAGGGATCAATATAATTATATGCATATCCCCTTGCATCTGGTAATGTACAAACTCTACCATAGTTGTGCACCTTCACTTTATTTACTTCCATTTTTTGAAAATTAATTTGAGAGAGAAAACTGTTATAGTCTTGTTTAATCCCCGTTTAGAATAGTATCATATTTTTCAAACGCCTCCCTGCCACCTTATTAACGCCTTACCTTTTTTCGCCTTCCTGTGATGTAAATTCATCCCATGATACCTATGACAGTGTTGTAATCGAGTCACTGAAGTTCGAGTCTCGAGTCGAGTCGAGTCTTCTACTAATCGAGTCAGCGTCTTTCACTTGTCATATCGAGTCGAGTCGAGTGATCAACTGAACTCGAGTCGAGTCGAGTCCCCAACCACACTCGAGTCGAGTCGAGTCGAGTCACTCTGTCTACTCGAGTCATCTCGAGTCAGTTGAGCATATTGACCTGCAATTGACCTACAATACTAGACCAGACAAAAGAGTTATTTACACAATTGCTTAACATGCTGTCTTGGTCACTCCTGATCCTGAAACCGGTGTATGTGTGTGTGTGTGGGGGGGGGGGGGAACTGTGCCTCCTCCTTTCATCTATATACATGGGCGTCCGCAGAAAAAAGTTTAGAGGGGGGGGACTTTTAATTGATCAAATCAGGGGGGAATTTTTTCTCCCAGAAAAGATCTTAATTGCTAAATGTCGGTGCCTTTTACAGGGGTATAGCCAGGCATTTTCCAGGTGGGGGCGAAACCTGTAGGCAAACTATCTAAGCGCAACACCACCATAGTTTGGCGCGCCAAGAAAATTTTGGCCGAAATGCCTCCCAGATCGCTGAACGTGGCATTTACCAGGCCTTGTGAGTTGCATCTAATCATTTTCTATTTTGAAAGCTCATGTTCTGGAAATTTTCTAGCAATATCATAAAAAAAAATGATGATGTTATTTTTTCTTCAAGTTTTTTAAGGTTTTGATTTTCAAGTGGGCGTCCTTCCATGGGCGTCCTTCCGGACGCCCATGTCTATATATCAACGAGTGTCAAGTTATGATGAATTCTACCATTAACAGATTTGTTTACTCTTTTACTTTTACTCTCAAATTCACTTAAATTAGTCATCAAGTTTTTTCTTTCCCTTTTTAAGAATCACAGGTCGTTTCTATTTTTGCATCCAGGAATCTATCGGAAGCTCATGCTGATGCCACACCACCAGGTTTCAATAAAAGTATTCATGAAGCAACTATACATGTAAACACGTTACCGTTACCGAAAGGTGAAACCGCTGTATACAACTGTATTGTGTATATTTTCGGCTAGTGCGAACGTCGGATATTTTTAATTTTTGGCTGCCAATATGTTTGACTCGAGTCATTGTGAGAAAAGACTCGAGTCGAGTCGAGTCGAGTCATCCAGCATAGTGGCTCGAGTCGAGTCGAGTCTCTTCCACATACTGACTCGAGTCGAGTCGAGTCCTTTGCACTTCCTCAAACTTCTGACTCGAGTCGAGTCGAGTCATCAAAAATCGTGACTCGAGTCCGACTCGAGTCGAGTCAGTGACTCGAGTCATTACAACACTGACCTATCATACCCCTTCCCCGGGAACCACTGGTTTAGTACGCCAACAAGGACACAGACATCGGTCGGCCTCCCGTCGTTTGCTTAGATATGATTGGGAGCATCATGAGGGAGGGTCCAAATTAATACCTGATATTATATGTGAGCTCCAAGGCTATTGTTAATTAATTTCAACAGAAATAAACTTCCCGGAGTGCACTTTTTTCCCCAAAGTCCCCTCAACTCTCTGGCGAAGAGCCAGGGGCGAAAACCAAACAATACTCCCGAGAGAGTTCTGCTCCCTGAAGGAGTAACAACGTCCCCAAGGGATAAACTTTGACTTAACTGACACCCCCGACAGTGGTCCCGTTCTAGACTGGCTGAATAGAACAGGTCCCGCCGAGGAGCTCCGCCGTCGTGATCACGGATACTCCTGCGCCGGAGTGCACTATACACCTACCATCAAAGAAAAAACATTTAAAACCCATGCAAGTTTACAGTGTACTAGCTACATACTTGCATTAATCAAGTAGCCTTAGTATGAAGTAAGTAGGCGTAAATAAAACAACACGCATCGAATCACAAAACGTGCTTTGTTTGTCCTAGGACCTCTGATGTCTTCTGCTTGCGTGATAGAAAATAATAAACCTGTACATAAGGCAACTCAATCCATCCTTTGAAACTCACAGAACAACAAGAGGAGTCTGTTCCGTAACCAACGTGAAGTGACCACCGTGACGTCGATCTCTCTTCGGCCAATGCGAACGAGCGATAAACACTGTATGTGAGCTGAGCGTACAAAAGCCACATATGAGCTAGATCCGTCATCGCAACGTCAGCCAATCACGCGAACTCATTGGCTGGCGGGAAGTTCAATATCCCAAGTACACACAGTGTTTTGTATTGCATATGTTGTATGTATATACTATACAAGTGCCTTCGCGTGCTCCAGTACAGATAAGTGATCTTGTGGTTAAGATAAAAAAAAGCTTGTGGTCAAAGTTAAAACAGCAATTTTAGTCTGTGATCAACCTGTAATGCCTGCGTCACAGAGTCTAGCCTGCGTAGTGGTCCTCTTTGGCCTCCACCACGTGTTTTATGTTTTTCATGGTGAGAACCTGAACTAAATTGTTCGTCCGCTGCGGTGGGCTATTCAGTTTCCTCCTTAGCTCACTGTTTCACATAACTGAAAAAGTGGATTAAAGGCAATAGGCAGTCGCCCCAAAATTTTCTTTGAAAAATCAGCAAACTCCTGCAAATCTCCTCTTATTGCATTACAAGCACCTCTGAAGATGTTTCGAACATAATTATTACAAACAATAGGTAAAGAAAGGAGAAATTCTCCTTGAAGTTTACAATTCACCAACAAAAATATTGTCACATGATCAAAATAGGCCAATCATGAACTAGAGTGACAGGATACACTCACTCTGATTGGGGTGACTGCCTACTGCCTTTAAGCAACCATGTAGCAGCTTACAACATGAATCAGTGAAGTAGCTAAGAGTTGGGGTCTTGGGGCTTGAGCCAAGGGCGTGGATCCATCTCCAAAGGTGGGTGGGGGGGGGGACTTTTCACCGTTTGCGAATCGCCGTGCTAGGGGAGGGATTTAAGGGGAGTCCCTCTCCCCTCAAAAAAAAGGAAATTGGATGGTGTCTTTATGGCAAATGGTGCCATATCTGGGCGCAATTTGGCTTTTGAAATGTAGTGTCAATTCGTAATCAGTGTTATATTATTTACACCTTTTAGTTCATCGCAGTTTTAGTTTTATCATTTTGAAAAGGTGGGGGACTTATGGACATGTCCCACTTCCAAAAAGTGAGGGGAAAGCGTCCCCCACTCCACCCCCATGATCCATGCCCATGGCTTGAGCCCCAACAACTCCAATTAAGGCTAGCGTTCTAACTTCCCCACTGGAAAACTCAAGAGTGGTATTGACTACAGAACCATGTATATCATAAAGTGTCTTATTACTTAACTTTTTAGCAAATAAAGCCAGTTGAAAAAACTCTTATAGGCGATAGGTTGTGGTAGACTTAATGTGGCTTGACTATGGCAGAGATTTGTAGCGTAACCACTGTAACCAATTCTAATGAGCCCACCGAATAATTGCGACAAATACATCGTTCGAAGTCATGCAGTGGCGTAGACAGAAAATTTGTTATCAGGGCGCAGGGCTGCAGCTCCACCATCATTCACGGAGGACTCAAATACGGAAGAAGTGCAGTTCTTTCACTTTTCCAGTGGCTGCCGGAGGCTGTGGACCGGCGAGACTTTTAGAAACGGGCTAGAGACGCATGCACCTTTTAGCTACGCCACAGAGTTCATACACACACACACACACACACACACACACATATATATATTCACATACATATACACACACACACACACATATATATATATATATATATATATATATATATATATATATATAATATAGATTCGAGTTCGAATCCCGGTGGAGTCAACATTGCTTTTTCACCTCGCCCAGATTTTTCAGCTTTACCGACTCAACTCTATATATATAATATATATATATATATATATATATATATATATATATATATATATATATATATATATATATATATATATATATATATATATCCGTAAGGGTCACACCCCATTAGGCTTTCACTTCCAAACGTGTCAACGCTGCGAATTGATCGGCTTACAGAATCTCACTAACAGCACTAAACAAAATAGAGAAGAAGCTGAATTGAAGTGGATTTACAGATTAAATACTTACGCTCCATTAGGTATCAATGTAAAGGATATGCGACACTAATTGGTTAAGTGGGTTATCTCTCTCTCTCTTTTTTTTCAGTCTTTACTGCTCTTTTTTTTTTCTTTTTGCAGTCTTTTTTTCATTTTTACACTAGTGATCAAGGGCAGTAGACCTGCTCGAAACGTCTAGTAGTTTCTTATTGTATATGTGTGGTGATCGACATTGAACTTCTCTTGTATTTATTTTTCTGACTTTCTGTTATGGAGTTCTTCAGTTTGTCTCGTTATTTGTTGAGTGCTGGATTTCTCATGCTTATCTATATATATATATATATATATATATATATATATATATATATATATATATATACATATATATATATATAAAACAAGAAAACCAAATAGCCTAATATTCAATAATAAACCCCACCTGTATATATGACATTACAATTTGTTGCTCGAGCGAAGCAAATTTTCATTTTATACTTCGGCAACTAGAAGATACGGTGCCTGTGAAAGTCATACAAAGTCAAGCCCATAACCGGGGGTACTTGGAGGCCAGGTCTCCCAGCTCCTTGGCTTGCCCTCTGCTCTGCGAGCAAAGTCAGCCCCTCTGAGCTTGGTTACCCCCTGGTTCCCCCTCCCCCTGCTCTCCAAGTCTAGTTACGGGCCTGTACTAAGTTTTGATTTACGATTGGCTCCAATTTAGCTATCCGTGCTTGTTTCCTCAAAAGGAAACAATTGGTCGGTCCATGGTTATAAAAGCTGTACGATCGGATTTCCTCTCAAATAAGGTTGTATAATGCTTCTGATTCATGTAAGAATTGTGATAGAAACAATTATAAATTACATATTTGACAGATTTGTCAGGCTTATAATACTGGTATTTTGTGTGTGTGTGTGCGTGTGTGTGTATTTTCAAGTGTTAGAGTTAGAGTTAGATGAGGTTTTACGGCTCAGTAGGCTAACCAATTGGTGTAAGTCGGGCCGGCCAAGTCTTTTTTCCCAGTTATGGCTCACTGGCTTGTTTTCCCTACTCCATTGCTTATGCTGAGCACCAAGCACAATGGCAGTAGGTTCCATACATGTATGTATGTAAGTACATGTATGTATGTAAGTACATGTATGTATGTATATATATATATATATGTAAAAAAGAAGTAGTACGTTTGGCCGTGACAACAATCAGTTGCATTTTTGCCACCTGATGAAGGGGGCAATTTGTGTGACAAAGGCAACTATGTCGGTCAGACCGGCACCAAATTTAGGCTGAGGTTTAATAACCAGAAGAAAACTGTGCAGGATAAATCAATAAGCTATCCTGTACCAAAACATTTCAGTAGTGAACCTAACCATTCTTTATCTAATTTAAGATGTATTCTGCTCGGTTCTAATTCCCCGTCTGTCACTCAAAGACTCAAATCTGAAAGCAAGTGGGTAGTAAAACTGTCCACACACACTCGTGGCCTAAAAAAGGACCTGGGCATCTTAAGCGATTTCCCCTCTGTGATTTATCACCCTCACCAAGGAGTTTAAGGGTGCATTTACACTTGATCCGGATCTGATCGCCCTATGTTATCAGCATATCGAATTACGCGTATGGCTTGATCCTGGTGCGTTTACACTTGTCTCGTACTCTGATCCACCTCCCTGCATAATGAGTGTTTTTGCAGAAGTGACCTCCAAATAATTTACGTTGAATTACCGTTGATCTCGGGTCACCGTTGATCCGGGGAGCGTTTACACTACAAGTTTTGATCGCCTGCGCGGGGTCTGATCCTCCCCTCTTACCAGGATCAAAATAGGGCGATCAGATCCGGATCTGATCTGCGTTTACACTACAAATTTGATCTCGAGCAGGGGATCTGACCCCGCGCAGGCGATCAGATCCGGATCTAGTGTAAATGCACCCCAACCTCATTGCTGTGTCTGTTATTTCTAAATTAACCTTCACTTCACATTTTGCGCTGAAGGACACAGGAGAGTCCGAAATGTACGCTATTCTGTTACCGTATCTGTGCTCTCGTATTGTCATCTTTGTGGTGTGTTCTACTTATTATATATATATATATATATATATATATATATATATATATATATATATATATATATATATATATATATACAGGGCCGTAGTTAGGGTCATATGTTTGGGGGGGTGTGACGGTCCCAAATTCCGACTGGATGGATATTTTTTCCAACTGAATGGTGGCGCGTAAATTGCACCATTTTTTTATGCGCCCTGCGTTTCATACAGCAGTGGGGATCCTTCCTTGTCACTAACTAAAGGTGCCGTCGTGGGAGAGGGGTCTAATGGGAGGGGTTGACCCCTCCCCTTCGAGAAATTTTTGTTAATTTAAGGTTACTTAGATGCAAAATGGAGCTATCTTTGGGATAATTTTGGAGCTGATCATATATGGCTAGAAATTGTCCATAATTAAATGAATTCTAATTTTTCCGACTGGTTTGATTCTTTTTCCAAATGAGTGGCTGCCCGTAAATTGCATTTTCGTTTTATGGTCGTTACTTTTGTATGATACAGCAGTGGGGATCCTTTCTTTGTCACTTCATAAAGGTGCCGTCGTGGGGGAGGGGGTGTCCCCCTCCCCTTTGAGAAATTTTTGTTAAGGTAAGGTTGCTTAGATGCAAAATGGTGCTATCTTGGGATACTTTTTGAACTGATCATATATGGCTGGAAAAATGTCCATAATTTAGTGAATACTAAGATTTGGTTAGGTGAAAATAAAAAGTATATTGTCTAAGAGAAGAATACGTTGTCAACAAACCTCCTGAAGCCCCCCCCCCCGTTTGACTACTTTAATGCCTTCTATTCTGGCATCTAATGTTAGCATATACCTATACAGGGCTCCTGGAAGCTCTGGATCAATTATAAAAAATGGGGCAATGACATCATGCTTATTACCTGGCATCTAAATAACAATATTGAGTATGACGCCAAGCACTTTACATCTATCGTATTTTTACTTATTTTGAAAGAAAATCCAGACGAACAGCTTCCAGCAATGGGGAATGGGCGGGAGGGAGATGGGCGGGGGGAGAGTATAGGTGCAGAAAAATGATACTAGACCTCCCAGACAGGTACAGCAAAAGGGGTTTAGGACTAACAAGCGCGTTTTCAGAATGTACACCTAGTTAATGCTATAAAAGTTTACTGGTACGTTATGCTTATAATGTTCATAAGTGATACAACGTAGATTGTGAGGATTGCGCGCGAAGCGCGCCGAAATTTAGGGGTATACTTCAATGCCAAAATGAAAAACCTGCACGCAGACTCAGCCAGGGGTGGTGCTTTGATTTGCTGACATGGGGGAAGCGCCCTGACTGGGGGCCAGCTACTCTAAGTCCCGGCGAAAGATGCAATGGGTTGCCGAACTCAAAATATAAGGCGCGCGAAGCGCGCCCAAAAATTTGGAGTTATATTGAATTTTCATTAAGGAAAGTTGAAAAAGTTTGGGCTTTTATTGAAGAATCTGGACAAAACCAAGAAATTTGTTCGGGTGACTGCATGGTCATCGTCGGGGATTACATATTCTTCATCTTACCCAGTAAGGATCTCCTACGAAACTGAAAGATCTCTTTTTCTTACAAAATATGTTTGCCACGATGCCAAGGCTGAAGTAAGAATCTTCCAAAAGTTAGAGAAAAGAGGAAAGAACTTCGCAACGATGCATTTTCGTGCTTCTCTAGAATCACGCCTACACGGAAGAACAATATTTGTGGGAACGTTGAAATCCAATATGCTTGAAACGGGGGCGTTACCACTAAATAGAACTATATATATAGATGAAAGCGCGCATAGCGCGCGAAAATTATTTGAAGTTATAGAAAGAATCGTTACAGAACTTACTGGCTACTAGCCTGGTAAATAGACGTTTGGAATATTTTCTGAGTATATCTATGTCTTCACAAATATTAGTCTATATAAAATTTTGCGCAATTTTGTGAGGCTCAGGAAAATTTGGGGAGGGGGGGGGGGCTAAAGCGCCCTAGCTCACATAGAACTGTGTCTGGTATAATTACCTTAATAATGTTCATGAGATTGATTGTAAATCGTGACTCATGCGCGAAGCGAGCCCAAATTTTCATTAAATAAGATTTCCATAATAAAACCTGCATTCAGAATCTGCATCGAGATACTTTCAATTACCCAACAAACCAACATGCCACTCAAAAAGCCAGTCTTTTACCTGGTAATTTATAAACAGCTTTCAACTTCTGCGTTATGCTTCTCCAAAAGTTGCTATCGGAAGATATAGATAAAAAGAACAACACTGAGGTAAGGTTTGAAGCGCGCGAAAATTTTGACAGTTTGAGAAGAATTTGCGAAAAAAGGACGCTTTGATTTGATTTTACGTGAGGAAAATAACGTTTGGCATTATTCTCACTTGGTCTAGTTGGAAAATATATACAAAGTTGACATAGGCTCAGTCGAAAAAATGTGCTAGACTGAGATATCAGAAATTCCAACTGGCATTTCAGATTTTCCGACTATCGTCGCTCTGACGAACTTTGGGGGGCTGAGACACCCCCCACACCCCCGGTCGCGACGGCCCTGTATATATATATATATATATATATGTGTGTGTGTGTGTGTGTGTGTGTATTTGTTTCCTCTTGGAGAGGCGTTTGTGTAAATATGAATTCGAATCAAAATAAATTTGCTCCGAAAATGCTAAATTTGAATCTGTATATCACTTATTTTATTTGATTGTAATTTATTTCGTTTCATCTCATCTCATCTCATGTCATGTCATCTTCATTATTTGCCTAAATGTAATTGAATGCTTCTATCAACCTGCTTATCATAATTTTTTGCTTCAAGTTGAAAGTACTTGTTTAAGGAATCACTTAGTATTTAGTGGATTTATTTTTAATGTAAAGCGCCTCAGAAAACCTTTGGTTGTGTTGTGCGCTATATCAAGTGTCATTTACATTTCATTACATTACATTGCATTACACTATATTACATTACTACCACGTGTTACTATATGTGTATTATAGGTTAGCAAACTACTACCGCGCCGAAAATGACGTTCTTTAACCATCTTATCGAGCCTTTCTTCATTTTACATTGCAAAAATTATCCACTATAACAGAGATGGCTTCACTCTAGAGTTTCCAATAGGGATTTTTGGGGCCCGGCGACGCCACTGTTTGAAATAAGATAACTTTTATTTGCCAGATTAAAACTACGTATAGCTAGTTTTGTCCCATAAATATTTTTTTCAGTTTGATCGTAGCGAGTAAGATATGTAAATAAACAGTGTGAAAGGTTAACTCACGGCCAATTGCAAGTGGAGCCATTCTTCGTGAAATGAAAGCTGGTGAACCTTTACGATTTAAACTAAAGAAGACAACGACAGTAGAAAGATATATAAGCAAGTGTAACACCCATCGAGTCGCACTTAGAATATGTTCATCGAACCCTGAAAAACAAGTGATCTGCCAGATTGCGGAACAAGCATTTGTTTGGTGATAGACCGAGGTTCTGCTACAAAGGTAAGTACACACCATCTCATGGGGGCTGTATAGAGAAGGCATACCGACAATTATATCATGGGGATGAGGGGGAATGCGCAGCATCGCAGAGGGGTATGGTGTATGGAGGCGGTAGTGAATCATCTTTTATCATCTTTTCATCTTCTGTTTTCTGGTCGCCCCCCCCCCCCCACACACACACACAAGTATTGTTTGCACACTAACCCTAAGCCTTTCGATCAGGTAAACGGACACAGTAATTTGAAAGTAAAATTGATAAAGCTGAGAGATTTGCTAATTTTTCGTGTCTATTCGGGGTGGCTTGGGAAGGCTTTGGGGTTGTCGTATGCAGTGGGATATGCCCGCATGGTCTTTTATTGAAAGCGAAAGCTTGCCCACTTACCATCAAAAGGTACACTAAGTCCTGATAGAAAGTTGCGTTCACACCTGAGCACGTTAGGGGTTTAATTGAATCCCCTAAATCAACTTGATCATCTGAACGCTCCCTCACTCAGTCTCTGATGCAGATCTTGAGTTTGTGGCCGCCTTTTGGAGGAAACTTTTCCTGCCATAACTATCGCACTTTGTAATGACTCATAAGCAATCTCACACGTCTTTTTCAATGTGAACGCACATCGACTCGGAAGACATGCAATTAACTGCAGCTGTAGGGTCAGGTTTATGGAACCCAAAATACATATGTTAAATTTTTGTTACCCCTTTGTACCTTTTAACCCACGGTACACGAGACCCTGTTTATTCAGGGGAGAATCCTGGATTTTACATAAAAAAAAAATGAAGGGGGAGGGGCTTATTCCGTGAGGACAAAGTTCGAAGCTGCAAACGTCGGATGTACGAAGCCTCGATGGGGACTGGGGTGTCTGGGGAAAAATTTAAATCAGACTCTGTTAAATGGTATTTCCTGGCATCTAGAAATCAAAATAGGTATACATAAACTTTGTAGTTTAGCTTTGAAACCGTCTCAAAAAGGAAGTGATGCCGACAGGGGGCTGAAGCCTGACGTCCCTCTGGATCGGTGCCTGATATCATCTACAGCTTGTCTTTTTAAAAGAAAATGATATCATGGCTCATTGCTTACACAGTATGCTATATTAGAGTCGCTTACTCCCCAGTACCTAGCACTTTCAGTTTGGAGGAAACATCGAGAAAACTGATAGGAAGGAACTTATTTCAAGCAACTGAAATAAAATAAAAACAGTAAAAATGCTACAGTTAAACACTTGTGGTGTTTTTCTTTGGATAGTGTTTTTCTCTCAAATAGACATATTAGAGAAGCTAAGAGAAGAGGGGAGCCCCACAAAAGTATGCCCTCGGCTAAGGGGGGACACGTAGGCGCCATTCCGTCGTGAAGATTACTGTTCCTCTTACCCTTCTCCCAAATTTAAAATGACCCGAAAATCGATTAAACTATAGGGATCCGTAGGGAGTGTGATAAGAGGTCTTTACCAGTAAATGACGGACGGACGTTCAAATACTGGACAAAATTCTCATCAACTAACAAACTTTTTGCCTCATCCCCGCGTCTCCACCTTCAGTTCTATTTTACTTCAGGGGCCGCTGTAAACTTATTGATATTACAGCTTTACTTAACGAAAAGGGTTTACTTTTTTACTTTTGCTGCAAGCATGATTATGGTGGAACACAAAATGGTAAAGCCCGCAAAGAAGGGAAGTTTTTTCCGCACTGTCCTACTTTTGAGAAGATTCTGAATTAAGACTAGCCATCGTGGCACAGTGGCAAACATCAATTTGTCAGAAATTACAGGGGTGTCGGGGCTAATCCTGCACATAACTTTTACCATGGTCAATGATTTCTTTGGCATTTTTTTCTCCTCTCTTCATGCATAACTTTCCCACGGTTTACAGTCTCTGCCCCGTGAATATTTTTAGTACAATAACAAACTGGACTAACCTGGCCCATACTTGATGAACTCAACCTCCTTATAGTGGTCGGGCTATGATACAGCTTCATGTAGCAATTTAATTGAGTAACATTAGTACTGCGATGTCGATAATTTGAAGATTAATAGTAATATAAACTTCATATAAAGCATTTATTGAATTCATGTTGATGTATATTTATTTAACACATTTTCAAGGATTTAGCACCCTAATCATGATTGTAAGCCCCATGAGCTCAGGTGCCATTCCGCGACGTGTAAGTATAAATGTCCAGCGAAATACTCGCACATCCATAAGTCAAACTATTTGATTGAGTTTGGGCTACAACAATTATTGTATGGTTAGAACTCAGGATGACAATTTCTACCAAACTGCCAACATGTCTCCCAGATTGAAGAAAAAAGAATTTCCCCTTAATTTGCCTTAATTTGTATCTACATATTCCTCATTTTGAGATTTCGTGTTTTGAAATTTTACACTTTAGGCTAAAAAGACCCTAAGTGGTTGAAAGTTTCCACAAACGAATGGAAGTACAATGATATTTTTTAACTAGGCGAGAAACCTCAAGTCTCAAGGAGTAATATACCGTACCGGCTGGGTCCAACGGGAGAAGACCCGGGAATTCTATGGTAATTACTCAATAGCCATACTATCACGAACAATGAGAATTTGCTGAATTTAAATCACCATCTACCGATAATGAATGAGGGCGAATCGCCGGCAGTAATAAATTAAAAATGTTTTGAACAAATGTGCAACGACAAATACATAAACTTCTAATCTTTTCACATCACACTCCAATATTATGTTACAACGGACTGCTTATTATATTAGGTTGCTCTATTATCTCCTGTTGATGAGCAGTCCTCAACTCGGTGTACTTCTGATTGCCTGAAGGGTTTCCGGCTTGAAAACTTCCGTACTAATCATTTCCCCCATAGTGGTTATATTGATAGGGAATGCTAACCGTATAACGAATGTGCTCCAAGCACGCCAAAGTTTTACATTATCAATGGCCATTTCCATGACGAATGTTGCATGCGGAATCTGCAACGAGGCATTTTCGTCCCCTAAAAATGTGTTTGCCATTACAAGGCGATACATCCGTTAATTTTAAATTTCTTGAAACATGTCTTCCCAAAAGAAGGGGAAGGCGGAAAGAATTCTACTTCACATTGCTGCAATCAATGAGGTGATATTAGATATCTAATATCACCTCCCCCCATTGGCATTAGTAAAAACTACATTAAAACTGAATGACCACCTGATGAGAGTTATGAATTAAAAGCAATGTTTGACCAATGACCACTCTACTTTTGTCCATAGATAATGTCAAAGAACGGTCATCCGGGTGTGTCTGTGCCGGGCGTGTTGACTGAGGAAGTAGTGCAGAAAATTGACGAAGTGAGTATATTTTATTACATTTTCCGTAATTGCAATTACCGGTTTGCACTAATATAGTGATCTCTTCACCTTGCATTCTATATAGATCGGATTTACATATGTAGGGGCCATGGGCCCAGACCTATGTAGGGGCCCCTTGAACACGCAATGGGTTCTGCAGGAAAGACATAACATACATAGGCGTACGGGAAGACATTTCACGGGGGGGGGGGGGACGGAGGGTGTTTGCCTTGAAAATTTTGCAAACTGCCCTGATTTTCCCCTTTTACCACGATAGCACTCAGGACGGGTATGGATGAGTTCCCCCCCCCCCCCCACAAACTATAAAGAAAGATATTATTTCGGGATATATTATTCCGTTGTGCAACTAATAAGCCTTTTGCCCTGTTGGCAAACGCCGCTGCCCGCCGCACTGCCCACTGCAATGCCCCCTTGCCCTGAAAATACAAGTGTCAGTCCCTGCCAAGAGACAAAAGCCAAAATTATGATAGCGTACATTGGGGGCCTCTTTGTGTGGGAGCCTTTGAAATTAGGCTGGATAAGGTCTCGTGGATGGCTTTGAAAGAATATGATATCCTTTTCGTTGGGATCTCTTAAATGTAGGGCCCCTTGGCACGTGCCTCGCTGTCCAATGCTTAGATCCGACCCAGGTTCTGCGTGTTTTAATGTGTCAATACATGCACTTCTGGTTAATTCCCTCAAAGAAGATAGAGGTATCAACTCATTGCTGTAATTTTGACGTCATGTAAAGGTCATTGGCTCATTATCACTCTAACTGACTCGTCCTAGTAAGAGTTTATACTTCCATTAAATAGTAGAACATTCAACAACGCTTACATCACTGCCCATCACAATTTAACAATAGAACCCGTGTAAGCCACTGCCTACGTTCCGTAACAAGAGGATGGTCGAAGGAGTCGGACCCCTCCCCCTTTCGCAGAATAGAGACAGTTTCGCTCGGACCAAAAATTGAAAATAAATTTTCGTGAAAACAAAACGCCCAGTGTAGTATCAGTTGGCATGAAATCGCCCTGGATTATTCCAAAAATTTTCAATGAATCTCCTCATATAAACAAATGTTCATCCCCAGGACGCCGTTCACATTCGTACCTATTCAATTGTTACAAATTCTACCCGATTTCTGTTCGAATGGCCACAGCCCACTGGACAACCTCCCGTTGGACAACCACTGTTACTTCCCTCTGCAAAGTGATATGAGACCTAAAAATGTCATCATTCCCTTTATAAAGTAAAAGGAACGGTTATCATGCCTTTCACTGGTGTTAATAGAACATAGTAAAATAACAGTATCCTACTTATTTGGCTCGACGAGCCCCCTTTTTCTCTTTTGTCTTTGACCATCCCGATGACCCCCTAGCAGGATGGTTAGTGTGCATGTGATACTATTGAAGAGGAGCGCCACCATCAGCTGGCATACAGAATGGCTTTGTAACACCCCTCAGGCTGGGGCCGTGGGTTCTGCTGGTGGCAGCTGAAGGCTGACCCAGGTAAAGTCAAGTATAAATGACACAAAACAACGGAAGGAAATCAAGATAATTAGAAAGAGCCGTGCTTTCGGCCTAACTTAGATTAAATGCAAACAATTCAATAAAATGGCTTGCCTTACATTGATGAAACAATGTTAATTAAGAAAAGTGCACTTTACCTTTTAGGCTTGCAGAAGGTGCCATGGCCGCCCTACTCAAAAAACTTACTACAATCATTAAGTACTCTACAAAGAACACAACCCTTGATAAAAGTGAAACGGCAAGTGAGACTCACCTTGTTCCCTTCGCAAATAGCAAAAGAGAAACCTACGCTGGAATGAAGCACAGATAACACTTTTGAAACGAAGAATGCACATAATAAAAGAACGAAACAACCCCGACACAATTTCAAGCTACAGAGGGCTCTTCAAATTGAATGAATCCAGAAGTTGTGGATTCGAAAATATCGTTTTGCCCTCAAATGTGTAATAGTAATTAAGTAAAAGTCGAAATTATGGGGTGTTATTAAAATAATAGATTACTCTTGCAATGTAATATAAGAAAAATGTCACAAATATGCCTTTAAAATACTATTTTTCGGTGCGCTTCGCGCGCATCCATTACAGATGCTAATCGTTGAATTATTACTTCCAGTAAGACAGCTGTGACTAGGATTACTGTATTGCGGAAACTACGTGCACCTTATATCCCCTTACCCTCAAACCAGCTCTACATCATGAAGAAATCGACTGGTCCTCAGTCCAAATTAGGCTATGATGATAAAACGGTCAAACTGAGATCTTTATAGGTTTGCATGTTTAGTGCATATTCATTACTAACTGTAGATAGTTTATTACTGTGTAAAATGAAAAAAAAACATAACTAAAGTGTCTTTAAAATGCTATTTCCGGCACGCTGCGCGCGCATCCACCACATACCCTAACTTTTGTTATTAATTCACTTATTACTTCGCTTTTTGCGCACATTTATCATATAGGCTGACCTAATTGTCTCCTAACTTCCCGTAGCAAAAAGTTAGCGTAATTTTTGTTGAAGCTCATAGAACCTCCGCGATCAACAAACTTTCCATTAATCTCGCTTCATCATGAAGGAATTAACCGGTCGTTAGTCCGAGTTACACAATTTTGAAAACAGTCATGAATCGCGATTTTATGGTCTATTTAGTGCGAATTGATTGATCTTTTCAGATAGTTAAATACTTTAGACTAAGAGCCCACAATTCTTTAAAACACCCAGAACTTCCATTGGCTTTGTCCCCTGACCCCCAAGGAGAGTTTTCCGGACCCCACAAGGGCCGTAAGGCGGGCCCCTGGACCGAACGCCGAAGTCAAAACAGACAATGTAAGAACATGTCAATTTGACACCACGTTATTTTGTTTCGAAAATTTCTTCACAGGGAACGCCAACAAGAAAAAACACCAAGAGGAGAAATTCTGGACAGAAATACAAAGCAGTTCTCTTTCGCAGACCTTCGTCTCAGAGTCCGATTTTTAAATACTGGGTAACGGTAAGTGTAAGAAAGAAATCAAATGTTGAACGTAATCTTATTTGTAAAAGCAAGAACGAAACGTTGAATACTTTATTTCTGATGGATGAACGGACAGATTGATGAGTGGACGCACGGACGGACAAGCATGAGGACTGGTAGACGAATGAATGCTTTGAGGTACGAACCTTCCAAAAAAAAAGGAGGTATTCTCAACTTTGAGAGTTGCATTTTCTTCAGACCTTCAATTTGTCTGGTTTCGATGGGAACACTTTTTGTTACAAAAGGAGGGGTTCTACAGGGTCATGGCCCCATAATACAGCCAGTCCCTACCCAATGCTTGGAATGGCGCTCGTCAAAAAGTCAAAGATGTGGTTTGTAAACTTGTAAAACTGTTTTATGGACAGTTCTTTATTAGCCCTTTTAACCTATTGCCGTGAAACTCTAACACTGCAGATTGTCATCACTTATTCTATGCTAATTGCTATGCTAATATGCTTCATATTTACAGAAAATTGGTGAGAAAATCAGCATGTTGTCTGCTGATACCATCTAGAGCAGTCAGGTGTGTTAGGCAGAGGGCCACTTTTACAAGAGATATTTACTTCATGACAATCGTAGTAGCCAGAAATTAATGGAAGGGTTTGTTTTCTAATTTGGGGGTTCCTTTAATCTTCCGCAATGTAGCCTACGTCGTGGGCCGTCATTTGAGAACCTAGAATTTTGGACTATCTGATCTCATCAACTTAACACAATCTGAAGAAAATAACGTATGTGTTATTGTCGGCAGGGCTAGAGCGTCTCGTACTGGTGGAATATTTGATGACAACCAGGGTGGCGCCAGGATTTGCTGACAGAGGGCCAAGCTCCCCGATGGGGAAGGGGGGAGCAACCTGAATCCCAGACAAGGGAGATGGATTGCCGAAAGCAAGTTTTTGAAGAAAATTTGAAAATTTGGGGCTTTTATTGAAGGCTTGCCCTAATTTAGAGCAAAAAAAGGTAAATCGTTGGGTGACTAGCCGGCTTTGAGGACTAAATATTCTATCGTAAACATTACGGCTCCCCGACAAAACTGGAAAATTCCCCCTTCCCGCGGGGAGGTGCAGCCATCCCCGAAGGGGTTCATCGCCCCTACACACCTGGCGTCACCACGGTTCACAACTGAACGATAATTCTGTTCCTAATTTCTAACTTTATGCCTCAAAACTATAGTATTTCTTTATTTTTAGTGGTCAAGGAGAAACAGCATGGTTGATTCCACGGAAGAAGAAAACATAAAGGAAGATGAAAACATAAAGGAACACTGAAACGATTTCATCTTACACAAACGAAGGGCACATCAGCTGAACTAGGTGTCTTGTATAAATGCTCTGTCTCTTAAGGGTTATTACCCATAGATTGGAATATAAATATTCATGTTTTTTACTTATAGGCTGTAGCTAATGCTTATTAATATAATTAAGATATAATGAATATGTAAATAGTGTACATACAGATATGATACATGGCAAATTTTAGTGTTGTACCGATATTGCAAGTAGCCGATATTAACGATACCGATATTGCAGACCTCAACATCGGCCGATACCGATATTTGGGAAATAAGCATTCACAACTAAGTGTCGTTTCATCTAGATGAGGTAAAGTATTGGAACGTGCATGAAAAAAATTCACAATAGTGTACCATTTTCATTACATGTAGGACGATAAATATCGGTTATGGGATATCGGCAATTAAATTAAATTTACCGATACCGATACTAGACGAAAATGGGGAATATCGGCCGATACCGATGGCGAATACCGATGATTTGTCCAACACTGATGGCAATCTTAGGAGTTACAGGTTGGCCTGAATTAACACTTTAATTTCAAGTCTAGATAGCTTTGTAAATATATGAATTTATCACAACAATAGGCCTAATTGAATAACGAGTAAAAACGTAACTTAGCAGTTGGAACTTTCGGAAAACCATAACATTTATAAATACAACACTGTGGTGTCCTCTTCCTTACTTGATTCGTGTTCTTTTGTTACAAGCCTAGGATGACATATGCCAACTTACCTGTTAAGTCTTGTGTTTCTTTGCTTCGGCCTTTCGGCTAAGATCATATGTAGTAGCCCCAGGGGTGATATGCCAGGTAGGGGATACGTTTTCTGGATCCGATAAATCATCTATCCCCGACGGGGATCATTCGCCCTGACAGTTAGCATGATTTTGCTCTCAAGAAAGGCAGATTCTTTAATTAAAAACTCCAAATTTTGAAATTTTCTTCAATTAAAACGCCAAGTGTTCCAACCAAACCGAAATTTTTCAAATTTTCTTAAATGTGAAAGCCTAAAATTTTCGGAGGGAAAATACTTTTCTTTTGCCATCTATCCATCACTTTTGTCGAGTCTTCGTGTTGCTGTCCCCCTTCTGGGAGCTTGTCCCCCCCCCCCACCGTCGGGCAAATCCTGGCGCAGTATCCCTGAAATAGCCTAGCTCAGGGGTCTCCAAACCTTTTTGCTTTTGGTGGTCCGAACTTTCTACTCCGGAATCTTGGTGGCCCTCAAATTTGCAGGTTCGGTGAGAGGAGTTTGAGTTGACTTGGTTATGCAGTGTTAATAAAGCAAATCACTGGTTCTTAGGTTAGAATCACTCCCATTGCTTATTTTTAATGAGACATTTGTCAATTATGTTTCGCTCCCGAATCCTTTTCGCGACCCTCCGAAATATTTTCGCGACCCTCAAAAGGGTCGCGATCCCTAGTTTGCCGACCCCTGGCCTAGCTATTCTCTCCAGCCAGACTAGAACGGAGTCAAGCATGACCAACCCATGATGTAGAGGTCTGAAGGATAGGTGTTTGGTCACTCTCAGTTTGGCGTCCTTTCTAGGGACGTAATTGCCATCAAGAGAGTAATTCGTTTGGTTTAGGCCCTTCGACTTCTGTTGTTGGAGCGTTATGAAAATGCCTTCGGGGTCGTAATTCTTTTGGAAGTAGTTCCAGTGTTTTGCCTGCTAAAGAAAAAAGCCCACAGGATTTTCCTTATAAAGCTACACCAACTTTTGCAAATAATGTTCCAGTAATCCAACTTCTGCGATAGAAGCAAGATCAAAGACTTACTACAGGGCCGGCGAGGCATTTTTGGAGGTGGAGGCCAGCATGTGGGGTTCTTCAGGCTGAAATTACCCAAACAGCGCCTGTTGGGGTGCAGGAGCAACGCCCAGGAGGGGACCAAGGAGAGAAGCTCTAGAACTCTTGAGAGTTGGCAACATTGTTAACATCGGAATGGAGCATTTTAAGTACCCTCTAACAGCAACGATACGAACTGAACAGATCACAAAAATCACAATATGACCATTTTTTAATAGCCACACTCGGACTAAAAGCCGTTCGATTTGATGACGCAAGGGCTGTGGGTGGGGAGAATGAATGATGCTGGGAGTTGCATGGGGCCACGAAACAACAATTCCACTCAAGCTGTCCTAGACCCCTACCGGTAGTTATACTGAGACTAGTAGCCCAACAACGATGGCGCAAAGCAACCACGATAGGAAAAAATAAGTACATATCAGCAGGGAGTTGTTAGGAAGGAGATCCAACCTTCTATAGACTCTTTGAGGCAATGTTTGTTTCCGACAGTTATGTTGCCTTTCTTCCCAAAATGTTATCTCAAGACGTAGATCAACTAGGATCAGTGATGCATTGTCAGAATGACAATGAGAAGACACACCTCTTATGTGGAACTCGTTAACTTATTGTTGCCAGCGATCATGCAAAAATGATTTCAATCTTTCGTCGTTATTCGTCACAGTAAATTTCTTACGCTTTGTACATCATAGATGCATGTTTAAATTACCCTCTGACCAATGTTTAGGCTGATTTATGGACGACTGGTCAATTAAACTTAATACCCATTGACCACCTAAATTGGTCATTTCAAAGGTTGGTTGGCTTGTTTTATTATTAGTTTGTCTGCATAAGGTTCACTGAGAAGCGAAAGTTTCTATCTTTGTTGCTGTCTGTCCCATTTTTTCTTCATTATATTCATGAACAATGCTAAGCCAAGTGGGGAAAAGCCAGGTTACCAAGCGAAAAACCTACCCACCTTCAACGGGATACGGAGGAGGGGGGGGGGGGGGGGACTAAACAAGGACTGGTCGAAGATCACTTTGTGGTTGCTTCAAGTGCTTGTTGATGATTGTCATGCCCCACGAAATACCCCCAGATACTTTCTGACTGCTGCCATAAGTTACTTACTTTCACATTATATACATTTCATATCACATTCTGTAAAAGGTTTACTTCACAAGGTTCTTTGCGAGCCTAGGAGAAATATCCGGACCAGGATGTAAACCATACTAATTCATAATTGCCCATTGTTAGCAACCAAAACCAGGCATTCCTCAAATTCGGAAGCTACTACACAACCTGTTAAGTACCTGATGTCACCGGTTAAGTACCTCATGCTGAAAAGGGCGCACTAGTCCCCTCTGCCAACAGTCATCGATGGATTGTGAGTGGTACCACTCCACAGCGCCATTGATTTAATGGGAATTGTAAACGTCAGTTTTAAAGGGAGTAAACAGTGGTCCCAAATTTATTTCACACATTAACTTTTGTTACACATCTGCTTTAAGTTCCCTTGCATCATTCACAGTGTCTAAGAACATAAATATTGCACAAAGAAGGTAAAAGGAGTTATTCTCGTGGAAATTAAAGTAAGGGAGAATGACGTCAGGAGAGCTGGACTGAAGCCACTCATTTCGCGCTCAACAAGGCAACGGCCCATAGTGCAAACACTACAGCACTGCTTTTCCCTAGTTACTTTCGGAGAAACTACAAGTTTTCAAGTTTGAAGGTATAACAAGGCACTTAAGGCACTATGACTTATCACTGTTGAGAAAATTACTCATAATCTCTCGAAAAAAAAAACGGATAAAATGACATTAACTTCTGAAGTTAAATGCACACTTTACGTAAGGAGACACGCTAATCAGTGGCGTAGCCATGGATGGCCAGGGGGGCACTGCCCCAAAATTATTTTGTTACACATTCTTCCCCCCCCCCCCCCCATCCCAATAATTTCAAGCGATTTGTTTAAAAGACAAAATACAGGAATAGTTTTTTTGACAGACGAAAATACATTTACATTACAAACATTGATAAGTATGACCAGCTTGGCAATTAATCAACTCGGCCAATTGGCAGGTACGATCTCAACTGAAAACAACAAGAAATGATGGCGCCATGGTCTAATCGTTCAAACATAGCCGGCTTAACCGCATGCATGCAGTATCAACATATACATACCATGGTTATGTACAATGTACATTGTACATGCTGCTGCAAATGCTGCACCAGGCTTCAATACAGTAAGTGCATAAAAAGCTTATTTTGGTTGCCCCTTTGAGAAAAGCCAATCAACCAGCTTTTTGCCGTACAGTGGAAGCGCCGTCATACTTTTCGTGGCTTTACTGGTTAAATATGCAGCTATGAACAGCATTCCCCCTTTCTTTAATTTCTATGGTTATTCTGCATGAAGATAATATTTCAGTTCCAAATTCTGTCACATGATTTAAAGGAGCCACTCATAAATTTGGATACTAGGGCATTATAAATTCAGTTTGGGGTGACTGCATTTTCCCCTCAAAGTTGTTAAATGGCATGTTTGAGACACCAAAACACTGACAAAGCAAAGAGAAAAGATAATTAAGGACAATGTAAAATACGTTGTTTTTACAACAAGCCATATATGGCATTGCAGCTCTATTCAGGCAAATTGCATATTTTGTCAGTCAACTTTTTCATTTGAAAATAAAACATTTTGTGTCCTAAAGAACTATTCAAGCAGGGAGACGTATATCTGTATATAACACATTTTACATAGACAAGCCAAAAGCACATTTACAAGTTATTATCTAATCACACTTCCAAATACAACCACTTTCAAAAATTGATTTTGTTTCATACATTATTACACAAAAACGAAAACCATTCCCCCAAAATTTGAACCTGATATATACAAAGCTTTAAGGAGATATCTGGAAGATATGAAAAGAAAAAACAAGTGATTACCCCCTCTATTTTGAAAAGGAGCAACTTTCCAAAACAATACAAAACTATATGGTAACAAAAGCTTTCTTTCAGATGTTGTTCTTAAGAAAAAGGCTTGCTGACTCAACAAAAGTGTTCATAAACATGATGTTACTTAAACTATTTCAATTTCAATAAAATTGCAAAAAGTGAGAAAGGTTTGTTGAGAAAAATCATTAATGAGTGTTGATTTTATCATGAAGATCTTTGATGTTCCAAAAATAAAGTAACTGGAACTCATAACCATAACCAAGGCAATCTTCCTCGAAAGAAATTATTTTAAATTAAAACAGGTTATGTTTCTCTCCAGCAGGGAACATAATTATAGAAATAATAATAGAAATAATAAAAGAAAGAATCCATGACATAACACTCACCAAGGTGCCCACAGATTCTAAAGTAAGTGAAAGCTACTAGTGCAAAGGATCTGATATTATGTACATAAAAGTATAAAAAATAAAGGTTTAAATAACCCCTAAGCAGGCAACTTTTGGCAAACAGCTAGTCTGTACATACCATTTCAATTTTACTTCTCTTCCCTGTTCCGAAAAGAACACTTCATTGATGTAATTTTCTAATGGTATGACTAAAATCAAATAAACTTTGCTCTATTATTTGCATGTACCTAACATATGATCTCTCTTTTAGCAATAAAATGGAAAATCAAACCCTGATTCCAAGTTTCTTTGGACTGAGGAATAAATACTGAAGGGTCATGAAACATCTGTGATTGCATTGTTACTTCAAAATTACCCCGACTCCTCCCTACCCCCTATCTCTTCCCCAATTTGCTCTCAATCTCTTCTGTATTTTCTAGCCTACAGTATCTGTGAACAAATTTGAGAACATCATTATTTGCAAACTTAGGGATATACACCCAGCTATCAAGTCTCTAAAACTACACTGCCCCTAAAACAAGCCTCATCTCTTTCACTTTCACTTCATTCAAGGTCACAAAATGTCCCCTCATGTATATTAATTTAATTGCAGCAACTTTCTTCTTTTACAGACAAAAGGATGCAAGAAGAAAATACAACATTCTGAATGAACTATTTATGGTACACAATACCATAATGACATCACAAAACCTTCTAAACCTTTCACAGCACAGACGAAGGCAACATAAACCAATACTGAGAACCATAGGGTTGCTGAATCTAATTATAGGTATTTAACTGGCATAGAGATGTTCCTAACCCCACCAAATACCAAATCTCTAGATCAATTATAAGTATCACCATCTTCTCCCTAGTGCACCCTTTCCTCACCCCATATCTCCCTTCAACACCCGGTCCCTCTAGTAACTATTGTACCACACTGTCAACCCTGCATACCACTTAAGGTAATGATTTGAATAAATTAATTGTTGGGACTCTTCTGTTGTGAGAGATGAAAACTTCAAGAAGACATACATAATCACATTCAACAATCCTTTGAAATAAGGAGAACAACACAGGATATGTATTACAAATTCCATGAATCCAAAGGAATCTAGAGAAATCAGGTATGAAAAGTCTGACACTTACTCCTAATCTAAAATCTTATTCCTTTGAAACCCTTCACAGTTCACACATACACAGTAAGTTTATGCAATATTTACTGCTAGTAATGACATGACATGTAACACAGGGAATAAACACAGCCAGACTATACATGTTCTAACACAGCTTCATGGAAAAAAGTTCTACCAGTCCCACCAATCGTGATAAAACCATTTGCAGACAAAAACAGCAAAGATGGCTAAGTCTGGGTGAAGAAAATAGGACCAAGGTGCAAAAAAAAAAAAAAGTATACGAACTGAAGGAGAAAAAAATGTCTTCAGAAATCTACAATATGTGGGGCTAAACACTCCCCCCTCATTACCCCTCCCAGCCTTGATTTAACATGGGGCTTGGTAAATGGAAATGAAATACCAAGCAGGTTTGGTTCAAATCACAGAAACAAAGGAGTGTTGTAGAACTTGAAGATTTAGCCCAATAGCAGCTGGGTATTTAGGCCCAAGCAATGACAATACCACAAACAGCAAAAGAACATATGCACTTTACAAGCTGATATGCCACATTGGAGTGTACTGCATATTCAGGTATACAGATACCAATCAACAAGGGGCATTAGACTAAGCTTCTAGAGCTTTCTTTTACAATATATTCCTTTTAAAATGTATATTTTTACAATTCACAACAATTCTTCATATGACTTGCACCAAGATGAATATAAACATTCTATTCTAATGACCAACATTTCTAGACATTCACGGCATGAAAATCTGAAAAAACTCATTTTAGCGTCACAGTTGAGATAATGAGTTCACCAACAGAGGGAATACACTTGTACAACACAGCCAACTGGTCATTTTCCAATCGGTCGTTAAAGACATTTTTCATAAAACAGGTAACTAACATTAAAATCTGTCGCATGGAACAATGATGTTGAAAAGAAGACTTACAGCAAGTCTATACTCATTTACCAAGCAATTGTGTACAAGTTTCTGCGACTTGTTCCCATTCAAAAGAAGTGGGCCAGAGTAACTGTGCTCAATCCATTTTGATGGCAGGCCTGGGCCAAGTGGGAGATATGCTATCATATCCACGAAGACCTACCCTAAAGTGGAACTTAACTGTTCACTTGTGAAACGCAATGCAGCACAGCTGACATACAGTAACCACCTGGCTAGGGGACCACTTCACCTGTAGTTAAAGGTAACATTTAGTATCATGCAAACAACTGATTTCCCAATTTTCATTGTTAAAATGGCTCAACCATTTTCAAGGCTTTGACAGAGGTAAAGAGCAGACAATTCTTCAGAAATTGGTTTCATTTATAACAAAAATATATGCACTGGAGGATAGTGCTTTACAACATTAGGCTAACATAAATGCTAGACAGACCCCAGTGATTGCTACCACATAAACATTGAGACTTTTCAACATCAACTGTTTTGCCAAATCACTGACTTAAATTAAATTTGGATTCCTTTCAAACTATACCACTTGTTTAAAGCTAAGTACAGTTTACAAAGAAACTTTATAGAGCAAGGTGTGAACAAAGGTGTGCAATAAACAGTTTATTTAATGAGAAAATATTTGGAATGAGAAATATTTTCTGTTGGTAAAAAAAAAAAAAATTGAAAAAAAATTGATAAAGACTGCCGGTAAACATGGTATAAAAATAATTTTGAAAACTGAATTCGATGCGCAATGAAAGTTGTTTTCATGAAAGAACCCATAAATGAATGCATTTTGTGGCAAAATTCCATCATTTTAACAATTGACACCCACAACAGAGGTATGACTAAGCCAAATTTTGGGAACAGGTTTGGGAAGCGCAAGATAAGCATCACCTAGGGCAAAAAGTTCCAAAATTTGAAGTTCTCCAAAATGAGCAATCATTTTCAAAAACCTTCATATTCCCTTTATTACAACAACACTTACTAATGGCTGATTGCTCCTGTTATTAACACATAGTTAAAACTGCTCAATGCATGATTTAATTACTTTATACAACCCAAAAAAGTAGTAAAATGTCACAAATTAGCCTTATAATGCCAATAAACAACAAATCTCTTTTAAACTTACTTTACCATAATTTCACCAAAGCATTGATAAACACATTTTTATCACAATTTCATACCATTTTTTAAGAACAGGGCAGCCCACAAGCATGGCTTTTCCTATATGACATCAGACATCATTTAATAACTATAACCATAAAGATAACACTTCAGGTTGACAGATGGAAGTCAACACCAACCCTTATCAAATATCCTAAAGATTTCCGCACTGTCCATTCATACAACCTTAATCTTACAAAGTGACTAACCACTTGAAAGGCTCACTGGATATTCTGTTGCTGCAAGCATTGATATTATAGTACGGGTACAGTTGTTTAAAATCCTTATGTGGTTTAAGTCTTACTGGAATCTCAAATATCCCTCTATAGTGAGAATATCCAGGTAATCCTTAACTTTATATAATTTAGTTGTAAACTTTACAACATCAGTACAGTATACGACTTCATATTTATTGCACAGAACTTTACACGAGAACATGATAATAATGAGATAAGCCTGACAACTCTCACAGTGCACATTAATGCTTGAGAGTACACTCACAAGTTATGCATAATAAATTTATTTTGTTACAAAATGACGTTGATAGAGTGGTCACTGCAGTTCAAATCAAACCCACAAATCCTGTTCAAATCAGGCAGCCTTAAAACTTGTATCTACCAAAACATTACAGAAACACTCTGATGTGATCACACAGCTACCTGTTGTACAGACGTTACTTCTTTAGATACAAATAACACAGAATTAAATCTTACAGCTTGTCTCTCCTATTCTATAAAGAAGGAATTCATAAATTCTGTGTGTCAAAGGAACACTCTAATACTCATAAGGGAAGCCAACAATATCACTGGCATTACACTTCTTTAAAGCACGAGATAAAACTGACATTTTTAATCCAATAGTAATACGAAATGGCTCTTGCAGCACCTCTGCAGACAGTAACTAAACTTCCCACTGGTGCTATAGTATCTTACGAATTGTACAAGGCAATGATTCCCCAAACGTTGTAAATTACACTTATGACTTTTTTCAGAAGATTTAAATGCTACTTCTTCTTTTCTTAGGTTGGGGGCGCTTTACAGATACGACAAATGTACTCCTAAAGAGACTCTACCCATCCAAGTTCCAATAATATGTGCTTGTAAATGAAAGCTAATCTCATCTTGATCATTCCATTATGGTGATACATGACATTACTACAAACATTATTTCAAAATTTGTCACAAATTTTAGCAGTTCACTTCTTAAGTATTAAATGGTCTGAAAACAGTGCTCCAAGGTTCAACATCAGCCAACAGCATTTTCGGCCTGATTTCAAGGAATTTCCAGGATTTGATAAAGAAAAGATCCACCTTCTCAAGAACTGGAACTGAACAACCTGATTTTAAGTAATGTCCAGGCTTCTGTAGAAACCTTTCACATGTAACCTAGAGCTTAAAATGTTATACATGCCACTGAGAGGATTTTGAGGAATCTTGTTAAATAATGCCATTCATAAGTAACCTTCTGCTCTGTCCAACCAATTCTACATTTAGCCAAATCCTATAAATGCCCTACCCCACCCCCCCCTACCCCACACCCTACTTTCTTCAAATCCTCCAGTAACATTTTATGACCTTGCACATTGTCAGTTAAGATACACCACATACACTGAATTTACACAGGATAGCATGCACCTCATCAAATAACAAGCTTGTTACCATACCATAATCAAATTTTCCATGAAAATGCAATTCTCATCAAGATACCCTCCCTGGATCATGACCATGGGTCTGCCAATCATCAAGACCATATGAATGTTATCAGATCACCCTAAAAACTTTATGTGAAAAGTTGGATCATCCCACTCTGTGGTAAACACATACACCTGGTAACATGGCTTTGCAAACAAATTTTAGCCTGAGTCTGCAGATAGTCTGATAAAGTCTGCAGATAGTCTGATAAAGTCTGCAGATAGTCTGATAATGCACCTGTGGTCTTCATCCCTTGTTTACTGCTACAAGCGAATGCACCTGTGATCTCGATAACAAGAAACCATAGAGGGCTGTTGTGAACTTTGTCTTTCAAGATGATGCACTTGTTCTACCATGAGAGCAAATGTTATTTTTAATTGAATCATCTTGGCTGACAATACTACAGACACCTTTTAGAGAAGGATAAGCACATTCTATTTCTGTTCACATTATCAACTTGTCAGCACATACCTAAGTACCTAAGTATTTCAACCTTTGACCTTGTACTGCAGCATACACCCTGTTTGATACAAGCATTGCACCCCAGTAAAAAGTATTTCATGTCAATCCGCAACCCTATCATTCATAATAGGGAGACTTGATTTTCAAGCTCGACACTACACAACCCTATCATCCATCATAGTGAAGCTTGAATTTCAAAGAATTCCTGCTTGGAATTCAATTTTTGAGGATGACACTCTTTGTCAGTCATTGGGCCATCTTGTTTTTTCTTAGGGGGTAGGGTTAAACTTTTCCCACTCTCAAGGGTTCCATCCATTAAACTTGGATTACTATGACAGTTTCTCCTCCTATCTCGACTTGATTTCATATCTGCCTTGGTAAAGGACTGGGAAGACTTCAGTTTCCTAACCGGGGTTTCATTTTCCTTCCTCTCTGTTGTATGTTCCCCGACCAAAGTTATTTCAACAATTTTTTGAGGACCTCTAGCATCTGTGGTACCACCTAGTGTATGCCTTCTTCTCCTTTGCGCCCTATTGTGTTCTTTCCTAGCTGCTGGGCTTAGATTTGCTTTTTTAACTGGACTGTTCTGTAAAGAATGCGACCCTGTCTGCTTTTCTTGCCTCGGTGTAACTTCCGACTTTTCGAACACAAGTGTTACTTCTATTTTAGTTTTCTTTTGAGGAGACCTGGGAGAGACCAAATGAGGTTGAGAAACTGTAGCAACCTTCAGCGAATCACTTCTCTCTGCCAATGTCAATGATGTAGGTCTACTTAGATCATCTGATTTCTTTTCCTGGGATAGCAGAGCCCCACTTGTGAATGATTTGCTACGAGGAATGTTATCTGGTCTCTCGTCTGTGCCTGTAACTTTTGTCGATGACAGGGAACTCTCACTGCCATCTCCTACTAACGTGCTATCTTCATCAATATCCTTGTTAAACAAACTCTGATATTTGGCTTCAAATGCAGCAGTAATGGAACGAAAAAATTCACTATCTTCTGAGGACCCTTGTGAAACATTTGAATCGGGTGTAAGCGATCGGCTTCCCTTGCGGTCACCATCCGTGCGAGTGGAATTGTCTGTGAAACAGTTGTTATTATTAGAAGACGTAGTAGAGTAATCAGAAGTGACAGAAGATGTGTCCTGAATGGATGAATCGACAACAACCCCCTTACCCTTAGAAGCACAAATATCCTTCATCCTCTCTTTAGACTGAATTATTTCCTCTAAATTTGTACTATCCTCCTTCTCATAATCCTGGAGGGCCAGTTTATGTTCCCTTTCCACCCTCTCCCTCTCCTTAGAATATTCTGTCTTCTTCCATTCTTGGTGGAGGCTTGGCGGATCATCTCTCATAATCCAATTAACAGTCCCATCCCCTTTCTTATGCCTATCTTTCGGACATTCATTAAATGTCTTCCTCGCATTAGGTGAGCTGTCTCCTAAATTTCTTCCACGTACTGATCCAAATGTGTACTCTTCGGGGAAGAGAAATGCAGAGTCTGCTTTGATTTCACTGTCTTTGAGATCAAATTTGTCACTCGTAACACTAGATGGGGTGTGCCCATCGCTACAGCTGACCGATGAGTCTGCTTCCGTTGATTGTGACTCCGTCCGCGAGCTGCTTTGACTGTTCTGACCTTGCTTGGAATTTGGAGTCAACAAAGTTGGACCATCTTTTTCATCAAGATCCTTAGAAGCCTCAAACGACCTACGATCTGGTCTCTTTAATTTGCGATTCGCTGCACTTAGAACAGACACCATGATGTCCTTAGGTGAGATCGTGTCATCTGTAAAACGAGAATCCAAGAATAATCCATAACAGGATCTGAAAATTCATATCTAAGCACAGCATTTATAATTATACCATACAAGTTTCAAGTCTGTTTTCTTTCTAAGTCTAGACCAATTCAAACATGAATACTTTCAGTTCAGCTCATACACAATCAATACAGACCTATGGTGAGAGGAAGCACAAGTATTTTTACAACTCTGTTATTAAGTGGAAAAAAATAGAACAACTTGAAAAAACAAAAAATAAGTAGAACAAAAGAGGAACAATAGCTCATAAAATACAAACTGTTATAAATCCTGTCAAAGATGTAAGAAGTGTCATAAAGAAACTGCTTTTACTAAGATTTAAAGTTAAAAAAGCGGGGGGAAGTTAGATGTTTCACCTGTCTGAGACAGAATCCAAAACACAATTCCTTGATACTAAATTTGGGACTGGGTAAGGCACATTCTTACGTAAGGGATGGGAAGAAACCCCTTTCTGACATTGTAAGCAACACAATGATTAATTAGGACATGAAAATTTTAAAAAGCAATAGAACAAATAACCCCCCCAAGGAAGAGAAGAAGCTTCAGGGTGAATTTACCTCTGCACATGTATTTACTTTCTAAATGAGAAACTTGTTTATGAAGGGAGTTCAAAATCCTAATTTTGTGGATGACCATAAGGGCACAGTACTCCTAATTTGGGAGGGGGGGGGAGGAGGAGGGGGAGGAGGTGGGGGGGAGGAGGTACAGCATTTCTGCCCCAAATTTTAGTGCTTGTTTGCCCTAAAACAGCATACATTTTACCCCAAAATAGTATTTTTCCTGCCCATATGAGGGAGGGGGGCTGCAGTCTCCTTCCCCTCCCCTCCCCTCCCCCCAACCAGCTCAAATGCTTATGTGGATGATACACAGGGACTAGGGATACCAAGAGCTTGTCTGACACCTGGAATTAACTACTGACAAAAGGTAAAAAATTGGTGCATTTCTTACATTGCTTCTTTTCTTCTCTGGCTTTGGCAAGTAAAACATTGGCGTCCGTCATGACATCAGCACCAGGCAGAGCATTGTGTGGCACATCCTGCTGGCTCTCCACATCCTCACAAAAAAACCAGTCACAGTACTCTATCACACTCTCCACAATTTTGCACTGGTCCGACATGTCCTGGACCATGGTGACCATGTTATCGTCGGCAGTCCGTATGAGGGTTGGGCCGAACACAATCGCAAGATTTCGTACCTCCATTTTATTTACTTTGCTGTTACTGGAAATGACTTTAAGGTGTTTGGCAAGGAACTTGAGTGTAGCAAAGTGATGCTCTGGCAAGTTGTGAATCTGTCTCCGCAGATTGGCCATCCTATCTGGAGGATTTGGAGTACGATTGGCGTGGATGAAAGCAGAGTACTGCTCTGTAGGTATCAGCGGGTTGGGGAGTTTACGGAAGAACAATTTCAGTAAGCTGCTAACTACGTTTACATCTCTCCACCTCTGTTGGTTACAAAAGAAAAAACCCAAATGTGAAAAGTTTACTTCGGCAACTATGGAATAGATATGGAACTGTAGCGCTGCTACGTTAAGGATGACTCTTCACAGATGAAGAGCAAATGCCTTCACTGCCACCTCTTTTAAAGAAAAAAGTTCAAGCCTCACAATTACAACCATCACCCCTAGGCACTAACGAATGAGTCTTCTTCTTCACCAAAACAGACACAAAACATTGGAAAAACCCATCAAACTGTACTCGGACCAAAAAGTTAGCAAAGTTTTCCTGAACTCTCAGACATGTGAGACGACCAGCAAAATATTTGTACCTTATCTGACTGTACTTACATCATCAGTGAAGTCCACTTCTCTGATGTCCTTCTTTAATTCTTCTTTAAGGTAGGTGATGCCTCCAGTGTTTCCAGGGACCCTATATACCCCCACTACATCGAGGCCATATTTTTCAACGATGGAACAGCATTTCACGATGAAGAGTGGCACAAACTGAAAATGAAATGTTCAACAGCTGAAAGTTGATGGCAGTACTAAATTGGATGAAGCTATTAGAAAAGGTCACATCTAGCAACTAGGGGACTTGGATTCAGGAGAGAAGGACATTGATCAATATTAAATTTAAGAAGACCCCTTGCTGTCAGTCACAAAAAAATTAGTTGCAATTAACTTTGTGTACTAAAATTATACAATGGGTGGGGAACAGGCCCTTGGGGGTAGGTTGTAACACAATATGTACAGGCCTACACCAAGGGCCAGGTGCATGGTCCCTTTACACTATGAAAAGGTTACTGTGGTAATAATTTCTTGTTTTATAGTTGATATAATTAAAACTTCATTCTTTGCTTCTGTGAATTCTTTAAAATATACTATATTCTACCTCATACCATCATAAACCCACAAAACTCTTCACCTGGTCTGCAATACAAGGGATACCAAGATTTTACTAAATACAAGAGGTGCGAGTGAGTGATTCACCCTCACAACAGACAAAATTGCCCCAGAGAGACCTTCAAAAGGCTAAAAACCAAATGTTATAAAAATTGCCCTTCTTCCCTCCTTAAAAGGCACTACCAACAAAACAATAACAAAAGCCCCTGTGAACCCTAAAATATCCCCTCCACCCCCAACATAATGAAAACCTTTCAGGTGATTTTTTCTTAAACATTTAAAAGGAGTCACTATGGAAAAAAGTAAAAACTGTACACTGTATAACACTTACTTCATGAGAGGGGGATGACGGACATTGATCCAAGGGAATGCCATAGGTCATACTGTCACTGACCGTCTCTTCCTGAGTAGGAGGTAGCGGTTTCTTTCGACTCTTTTTGCTTCCTCTAGACTTGATTGGTGGAGTATCTGTGACAACATGAACAAATCAAATTCACACTGCTTCAAGGCTTTTTAACACTACGCAGTACGCACAACACAATAAAATACCATAATAAAGTTAAAATATGTTATTAATCATACCCTTTCACAGTAAGCACAATGCCATGCAATTTGATGTGATAAGTACGAGTTGAAAAATTTCAACATTTATCTCTTACTGCCATGCCATATTTTTGTGCCACCAATCATGAGACTGAACTGCGATCTTGTTTAGATCACTGGCTTATTGGGGGCAAGATACTACTGAGCTATGGAGAAAATGTTGCCTGTACTGTAAAATGCTGGACAACATTTTTGTACTCATATCACATAGCTTTCTATCGTGTCTCATCTGGGAGAAAGATGAATAAGACTAGTTTAGACTTAAATTTTCCTCTTCCTTTAATGTATGACTGTGACACTATTACTCTAAAATACTATGGTAGTAAGGCAATGCAAGTACTGGAAATGACACTGTGAGTGCTTCTGTCACAAAGCCATTTAGTAAAAGCAAAAGAAGAAGAATCACTTCTTCGTGGCCAGCTTGACAGACATAGCCACAAAGGGTACAACTCCCCTACCCCACATTGGCAGGCACAGCTTTAGAAACAGTGTCACAGTCTTACTCCAAAGCTAACGAAGCAGTGGTCCAACTTTGGTGCATTATTCAAAATTGCAGTTACACATGGTAACTATGTCTAATGACAATATCTTGTAAATTCTGAGGTAATACCTTCAGTCAATGTTAAGTGTCAATTTTAACCATACACATTGCCTGCAAAATCAGTTCATCTCTTCAAAGTGATCAGACTAAGAAGCTAAAATGAGACTCTTCAGGTTTACTTTGGACACTCAGATGCCCTTTAGACCAATTTGAAAATGTTTTTCATTCCAAAACACTACAACTTTAATAAACATTTATGTCAGCCCTCAAAGGCCCAATTTCCTCTTCCCTGACTAAAAATGTCCCAACTAAAAATTACTTCTAATCCCTACTGTAATTTTGAAAAAAATATCTTTCCATTGCACTTCCTAGAGAAAACTTGCATGTACTGATCTTAACTGCCCAAGGATACATTCTGCTGAGTACACTACTGTGTGATGTAATGAGCTACAGTTTACATTTCACTGATCTGCACAAGTCATCAATGACCAATCAGACTGGCTTATACTTGAAGGAATCGTTTGAATGTATGTCAATCAAAATGCAGTCAGCAACTGTGAATGTATAGAAAAGTGAGTGCCTTGGTGCATTTGAGGTAATGCAAGAGCCGCTTCAATCATACTCCAGGTATGAAACTTTCAAATAAACTCAGAGGTCAAGCTGAAGTGACAACATGGGTGGAAAAGATTGTTTCTTCAATGTGATGCAATGTTCTGCAATGTGATTCTATGAAGGAGAAGCCAGCTCTGTAAAACCATTGCCTCTACACACAATATTTGACGTAGGAAAGAGGATGTGGGGGGGGGGTGGGGTGGGGGCAATTACTTTTCTTAAAGATGATAACAACCATAACTTGCTTCAATACTTCATTTTTGAAATATACTTCTCTTGTGTCTTTTGTTTCAATTCCTTATGACAATTTTGTAAAAGCAATAATGAGCAAACTTTGAAGGATGGTGGTAGGGAAGAACTTCCCTGTAACCTTGCCTCTTCTACAATTCACTATCTAATATGCTTGAAACTTCCCAAATTACAGAATACAGCCCTTTTTATGGGAGAATTAATTCTGCAAATGTCAGTAATTAAAAATGTATGTAGCAATTAAAATCCAGAAAGGCATTAGCAATGGCTATAATTGTAAGTCATTTCCCATTTCTTGTCAGCCCTTCATCATCTGCTCTCAGGAGAAACATACAGATCACAAACAATAATCACCTTTGCTATCCTGCCTTCTGGAAGTTGGTTTCTTCTGACTATCCCCAGGGGATGGTGTCCTTGGTGGCGCCGGGGCCTGTTTGTTTGGGTCCTGAATGTAGGCCCGCCTCAAAAGTAAATCCTCATTGATAACAAGTTTGTTCTGTAGATGAGAAGAAATTTACTTTTCTGCAGTCTTGTAGTGAGCATGTCCATGTACTTCCTCTTTGTCAAACTTGTCTGTAATCATCCTCTTAAGAATGGATTTGTATTCATACTAGTTCTCAGATCTTTTGAAAGATGTGCATTGCTGCTTAGGCAAAATTTTGTGCTCATACTCATTACAAAGATGTGAACTCATATTTGTACTCAAAAACAGTAACAATGCACCTGTACTTGTAAGACTGGATTTGTACTCGTACTCACACTCACACATTTTGAAAGTTGGCCATTGCTGTGCTTATGCACCACTTTGTACTCATACTCATGGAAAAGATGCGTACTCATACTCGTATTCACACCAAACAAATGATGGATATCGATGTGGGGAGGGGGGGGGGTGAATACGAGTACACACATTTGATGTACTTGTACTCACAACAATGTACTCACACTACAGGTATACTTTTTCTATTCTGCAAGTAATCAGTTACGATCACAACAAGCAAATTATGATGTAAGATGTTTCCATATATGTATTATTGCATCCATTTTATGAATATTATGTCATCCTTAACACCTCTTAATGCAGGTCAACAAAAGGTCTTATAAGTGAGTAAATACCCTTCAGCAAGGATACACCACTTAAGCATCAAAGATGACCGAATTCAACTTTGTTTGGATTATTTTTATACATTCACCTTATAGAGGTTTTTCACATAATACCAGGCCCTAAGTCAGGACTTTGTCCAACTTGACACAATGATGCCAGAGGCACTGAATGACTGCAAAGCCCTCCCTATAGGAGAAAGGAGTAGACCAGGGGCCTGCCTAAGGGCCCATAATGGGTCCCACTGACAATGCCTCAGTGGTCAGGGAGTCATATTGGATTTAAGGCCCCCATCCACCCACACCCTGCTGTGTGCATACATGACAGTGCATTTCTGACTGTCATACCATCAGTTACAGCTCATGTGCAGAAGGTTTGTCTAAGGTACACATGTACAGTTGGACCCTAAATACAACTGTGATTTCAATACATGCCTGGCTGTAAAAATGTCTGACAAACAGAAAGATGAGCACAACAGAGGCCTTGGTGAAAAACTATAAAGTATCTCTGAGGTCAATTTGCACAGATGAGTAAAATTCATCTCATTTCTCTGTTAAATTGACGTCTGCCAGCTAATCTTGCAGAAGGATGATCAAGGTAACTTCTGACACCTGGATGGTGAAATGAACACTTACCTCTCCAACAGAATCCCTGCATGCCTGGATACAATGTATCCAGGCCAGCATAGTATCCTTGTCATGTGCCTAAATAAAGAAATAAACAGAAGGATTAATTCCCTCTAGTTAACTACTAATAACTACTAACAATACCAGACACATTAATATCAACAACTGCTCTTGCATTCTAACACAGTTACTTGCAATGACTTGAATATTCGCAATGGTAAAATAAAATTTGGCATTACAGCTAACTACTTTTTCAGGCACATGTTCCCTGTCATGTCATTTTGGCATAGGGGGTTGAGCATGCCAAAATGTTGTATGGTATTGCCTACAATATCTGAAGTTTCAAGTATGCTATATTAGATAATTTAAGTTTTCAACAAATTAGAATCATCAAGCACATGCCCCACTGAGATGTAAATTTGCTTCAAAAGGGATTCTGGCATAATCTGTGGTAGACTCATGGCTAAGGCATCGGACAAGTGATCCAAAGGCTGCTGGTTCGAATCCTGCCTGGGTCATTATGTTGTGTCCTTGGGCAAGATGCCTTATCTCAATTGCCTCTCTCCACCCAGGGGTTACATAGGTACCTGTGAGGTAGCTTGTCATGACACACAGTGTGTACCTGCTGCAAACTAGAGGGATTGTCTCTAGGACACGCTATCCTTGAGCAGGGATAATATTTGCAAGGCACTTTAAAGCCTATCATTGGTGTAAAGCACTATAAAAAAGCAAAATATAATTATTATTATTTTGTCGTCTTTTCATCAACTAACTGGGCTATCCCAATAACTTGCCACCACTGCAGCATGGGGTGAAAGCATCACCAAATACTGCACAGATCTCTAAAACAGTGAAAAACAGACACAGTAAAGGATAAGTACATGTCTACACAGTAAATATTTACTTTTACAGATAATTTTCAACTACTCTGAATTAAAAGCACCTGAGTTCAAAATAAGTTCTTCAGAATGAAAGGTTTTAAACTTGAATGGTTTCCAACAATGGCCTTTAATAGATTCTTCTAGACAGGCTAATGAAAAGTCACAGAGGGTGGTGGTGGGGTTTACGATGGTTAACTAGATGAACCTTTATTTGTGATCAAATTATTCTGAGAGGCAAGTTAAAGAAGATTCCCAAGTAGGTCATTGCCAGTCCTTAAATCACAAATGAAATCAAGGTAGAGGTTTCACCTTCTAATGTAAACACTGGTCTAACTTTTTTCCCTCCCCAATTTCCACCTACTCCTCATTCCAAGCACGAATTTCTCCCCCCCCCCCCCACCCCACCTCTCCCGCCCCAGTCAGTTACTATAAGAACCAATCAATCTCATTGCTTTCTTACATTGAATAGATAGTCATCTCCATCCACAGTGCACAGCCTGAACACATTCTTTTTCTTGATGTAATCATATGCAATGTCCACCATGGCCTGATCGATGTTCACAGGATGCTCTTCCACATCTGATGTGTTCTGTAGGAAAAAGAAAAGACACCACTCATAATTATGCACAATAAATCATGCTGGATGCTGCCCTTGGAAGGATCCAATTGGTGGCATTTTGCATGAAGTGACCTGGCTAAAGTGATCTTTGAACCCTGGGGATGTCAAAGTATGGCTGACTTCCAATTAACAAGCAACTCAAAATTTAGCCAGCTGTAACTGTTCACCTTTGGTAATTACATAAAACCATTTTTGAGCGAAATTTTTTTATCAGTTTTGCTCACTAACAGAAAATCTTTAACTACATTACAAGCTGAAGTACAAAATACATAGGTGTGACTAGACGATTCACCCCTGCAGTGGCCGAAATAATTCCCACAAATGCATTGAGGAGGGCAACAAATACCAAGTGCTGTGCAAATTGCTTTTCTCCCCTCCTAAGTAATTAAAAAAAAAAGAAAAAAAAAAACACCCATGTGGAACCCACACCATCCCTAATAAACTTTCTTGGGGAAGGGGGGGGGGGAGAGGGGGAGGTTCAAATACATTTCAAGAGAGCACCTCTGAAGAATCTTTCTAAAGTTGCACCCTGCTACAAGCCAAATGCAATTTTATATCACAACTCTTAGAATCCTGTAAATCACAATGCCTGCATTCATGTCTAGGAAACATTACAAGCAAACTGAGGAACAGATCAATTTGAACTATTATATGTTCAGCATGACATGAGATCCTTTTTATTTCTTTGTAAAGTACACTAACATCCCATTATGAAACTTCCAATAACATCTTTAATCATTCAACTCAAAGATCATTTCATAATTTACTTGAAATCTTGATACAGAAGAACTTTCACCTATTACTAACTCCACCCTTACTAGTATATCAATATGGATAATGTTTATCTCAGTACAGCTGTATAGATTATAGTGTCAACATTGTGTTCCTCATACACTCTTACTGTTTTATATTTCAACTGGAGCCTTCAGAACAGTTGTTCATCAGATAAACACCATTTAGTTGGGTGGAGTTGGCTTGGTAGTTGAATGTACTGCCTTGCATACTAGAGGTCCCTGGATCAAATCCCAGTGGAACCACTTGGAAATTTTCTGGGGACTAAAGTTTTCTTGTTCAGCATAGCTGTTCACAGTGAAGCTGAGGGGTTTTAAATTGGTAAATTTTAATTGGGTATGTCATTGTCCATTTAAGGAAGTTTCCCATTCAGGAAGTTCTGCTTTGCTCACGAGCAGTGGTGCAGAGCCAGGAACCTCCACCCCTCCCAGCCTTTGGGGAAAATGGCTAAATACTAGGTACACAAATGTCCGTCAGGTGGGGAGGTTAAATGGCAGTCCCGAGAGCTGGATTGGGAGCAATTAGTACACCCCTACCTTGTTTTACCTCTGAGCACTAGTCGAAAAGAGAAGGCAAATCTCGCCAGTGTTCATCCATTCTCACTGTGGTACAGGGTCCTTGACTTAAACTTACTGCATTTACTGCTTCTCGCTATCAACAACATAAAGTACATGCTGTGAAAACGACACTTACTTCCTGTTAATTATGCACCATTTTATCTGGATGACTGCCAAACACAAATTATGCTAGCAAATTGAGCATTTGGCTCTGAAATAACATTGGGGAAAACTGGAACAAAAGGGTTGATCACCAATTTCCTACAGACTAATTAATTTACAACTTATGGAACTGAAAATTGCACACTGGCCAGATGCTTGGATGAACTGTCCATAGAAGGGGACTCTATGGCATTGAATGGATGTTTCACAAAAAATAGGGATGTATCTGTGTATCATACAGACATAACATAGGGATGATGAATGTTATCGAGGCAGACTGAACACATCTACACAAAGTGGGTGAGAGACTTAGGGTAAGCAATGGTGGAATTACTAAAATTTAATTCAAAGCAGACACAGAAATATACAGTTTCTTAGAACAGTGACAAACAATTTCTTGTGCTGGACAAAACCAGAATGCTGCATGTGAAACATTACTCTGACTCAATTTTAAATTCTAATCTTTTCACTGTTTGCACCAAACCAAACTTGCTGGAATTCCAAATAAGCAATTAGGGTATGAAAAAGTGTCATAAACAGAAAAAACAGTGACAGCTTGGAACAAAGGTTGTGATCCTGAATTTTAAACTTCCCATCTGTTGTATAATTGATGCTTCTTCTTCAGGTGTTGCCCAGATTTTTTTCTTTTCTTTGTATAAGTGCCTCCTCTAGCTTTTATCTGCCCCCCATACCAGAATTGCACTAACCGTGTCGTGCGAGTCATGTCTGACTCCCTCAATGCGCCTGCTTTCAAACTTTTTGTTTCTTTTACAAAAGATTACTATCAACATATTGTTTGGATACAAAGAAGCACGCAACTTAAACAGTTACCAAAGCTGTGTTAGCTAGTTCAATGGTATTCAATGACCCTAACAGACATTCCATCCTATGCAAGCACCCACAAGTCAAACTTTTCTTCCTGAAACCATACCTTTTACAGATTGAGAACAAAGACTTCTGAATTCAATTAAATAACATCTGTTTTTACACTCTCGGGATTTGAATGTGGCAGTTCTTCCCAATCAGAGTAACCCTCGCAGTACTAAAACCAATTTCCTTATAACCCTGCTATAAGAAAACTGAAGTGTTTCATCAAACACGTAAACAACAAATACCCCTTGCCTCAATACTTGTCAATGTTCTGTAGGCATATTTGGCCTGGGAAAGGGCTGAGGATGTAGCATGGGGTTACTCGAGCACTGCGGTAATAAACACATGATAAATGTGATTTTTTCTTTTTGACAATCACCAGCTAAAATTCACAACAAAAACTGACTGCCAATCTTTTCTCAAGAGACAAAAGGGAAGGTAAGTTTTGGGTGCAAATTAGAAGGACAGAGAGAGGGCAGCAGACAATGCAACAGTTTCTTAGATCTCATTTCTGAAACCAAAGATATTGCTCCATAACTACTTATACTTTCTTTTCAAAAGTGTCAAAAGAATATTACATTTAAACTCACCCCAGCTGAATCCCTGTTTTCCCGGTAAAGATACAGTGTACCGCTAATTAATTTCGCCCACACAGACTTCCAGGAACGGTCTGTAAACCTCTGCAGGGATGTAAACACAAAGTTAGAAAGTCACATATTTTGTAATCTACTTTTTATCATGGAAATCTTCACATTCTCAAGACCATTTTGGTACCATCATTTTACACTTAAAGGTCTAACCATGTCCTCCACCAACTCCGATATGCAATTGAATAAAAATCCCCAAAATTTAGAAGTTTGCTGCCATGTAGTCACTACATCAAAATGTAAAAAAAGTTTCCATACAAAATCAAAACCCAGGGAAGTTCCATGTTCAAATGTCATTAACAAAGGAAGCCACAATTATATTTACAATGCTCCAAGCTACAGTATTAGGCAAACAATAGTACAGATCTTCACATAACGAGCAATACACAAATCAGTCTCATTATTTCAATAGCTGTTTTCTTCCCCTGGATTTGAAAGCCTAGTGATAATTTATCAAAATGTGAATGAGGTTTTGTTTCTCCACAACAGTCCAGTCAGTTCACCTTCACTTTCAATTATTTGTGTGTATAACAACTGCAAACTTCACTTTTGTCATCTACAACACAGCAAACAGGATCTGCACTTCAGCAACTGTTGCCTAGATTTTTCAGGTTAAGTTTATAATAGCAGGGACTGTATCCTTAAGTACTAATCAAATCATTATGAATCTCAACACTAATGTCACAACACCTTCTGATCAATTCATTATGAATCCCAGCACTAATGTCACAACACTAAATCAAATCATCATGAATCCCAACACTAATGTCATAACACCTTCAAGTCTGAAAGCAATTTACATGAATTGATAATGTATACGTACCCATATTATAAGAGACCGAAATTACTGATACCAATATTTCAATTCTCAATACTGCCCCTGATCACTGGCGGAGCGTCTGTATAGTCAGGGGGTTGTTCGCCCTCCCCCCCCCCCCCACAGCCTCAAATCGCATGTTGGCACCTTTTCAGGTTTTTACCACATTGAGGCATAGGGTATCTACCTACTCCAAAGCACCCCTACAGGCCATTCTCACCCCCTCTGACCAAATTCCCTAGCTCGGCCACTGTGCCCGAGTATTGACCTTATACCAATATTTGAGAAATGACTGTACTGTACACTGAACCAAGGGCTATTTAGTACTTCTACTAAAGCGCTTTGAGATGGTGTCAAATATAAGGCGCTATAAATATCTCAATCATTACTATTATTATTATTAAGACAAAAATGGGGAGTATCTGCCAATAAAAATACTTAATCCGATATTCCATCCAACGGTAGTATGGGTTTTCCTAATTCTACATTGGTCATTTCTGATGAAGAAGAAATGAACTCAACAGCTTCTGTTACATGGTAACTTTAAGACAATACCTTTCCATCCTTGATGTCCATTTTGACTGAGAGGGGACCTTCCTTAATCACCTCCCCAGCTTCAAAAATTTCTTTGGTAGAGCTCTGTTTGGTTTCTGTTTCAAAGGAGAGGTCTCTTGGTTTCTGAAGACTAATTCCCTGACTTCCTGCTACAGTAGCTGGCCTGTACCAAAACAAAAGATAACAAGTCAGTCTTTGAGAAGTGTGTCAGCGAATACTTATTTTCAGACGAAAAATGCTCAATCATGATATAACTGAAGGAATGAACCAAACTGGTACTGCACAAGTAACATGGGTTGAGATAAGGTAGCAAAGAGAGATGTGGAGGGGGGGGGTGTGGAGGCAGGGGAGGGGGTGTGGAGGCAGGGGGATGCTCAGAAGTATTGAAAATCAACATATCTTGAATAATTACATCTGACATACTGTAACCCTCATCTTTGATATAGTAACAGCTAACTTGTCCAATCGTCCATTCATGCCAAAATTTTAATTTGCAATATAATAAAAACATAACATTGTGATAGTAATTCCAAATTGTGTCATCTGATTGTGACATGAAAAACTATGAACATGTATACCAGTATGACTGAGTGGGTAGTAGTAAAGGTGGCATGAAAATAAAATTATATTCTTTCCCAGTGGTCACTGCCTAATTTACTATCATGTGAAATATGTAAGAACAAGGAAAAGCAGACCATTTTGATTTTTAAGGGATTGCAACTCACAAAACACAACAATTCCTCTTAGAACAGTTGGAAAGTATTTATGTCTGCTCCCAAGCATGAATGAACCATTTTGCCCCTCTCAACATCAAGAATCTTTTACAATCCATGAATTTGGTACTTCCTTTCTCCAACAAAATATGATAACCTAAAGAGGTTCCCTTTCTAACCCCTTCCCATGGCTGCACTAACAGGGCTGGAGGGACTGAACTCACCTATTGTTTCAGAATATTTGCTACTTCTTGGAAAAACATCTGTCATTTTTTAGGCAAATATGTGACATTTTGCTTTCAATTTGGCAAAATGCACAGCATTTTCCCTCATCCCACTCCACTGAAAAATAGTTCTTTATGGTGATACCCCCTACCCCCTCCTGTAATACTGACCCCATGTACATTCACCTTTACCTTTTTCAAGTCGTAATATTGACATTCATACCAGACTATTAAACAAGGATAGAATAGATAAATCATTTTTAATTTCCTCCCCTTCAATTCTCACTTCCCTTCATTTTAAGAAATACACCCATTACTCTGAAGTTAGACTTCATGATAGTCTAACCTTCAAGATCATTTTCATAAAACCTCATTTTTCTAATTGAACTTTAACACTCACAGGAAGTTCCAATAATCAACAAAAACAATGTAGCAATGACAATCAGACAAAAAAAAAAAAAGAATGAAAAAACTGGAGAAAGAGAATGACTGAAAGTGGATTCTAGGATAAAAAGAAATTGAGCCTGTTATTAATTTAATACAAGTAATGATTTTTACAGAAGGGGAACTATATAACTACTGTAACATTTGTATTGTCAACACACAAATCACAGCATTCCCTCATGTATTCACATCGTCTAAAATTCTCCCCTCCTGCAAGGCTTGCTCCTAAAATCTGCCAAGGGCACAGACATGATGTTGACAAATTTATGGATATTACAGAAACATTAAGTATTTGATAGCTTCATCAGGCAGTAATAAAGAAAATACTTCACATTCAAATCATACTGCTGGAAGTAGAGGGCAATAAAACATGAGTATAGCTCTCCATTAAAGAAAGAGTACAAGTAACAACTTGAGATGAACATGACATTATTCCAGATGTGAGGCTAAGCCATTAAAATGCTTCCCTTCCCCCTCCCAAGCCCATAGCCAAGGAGGGGAGGGGGGAGGGACAAAAGGAGAGAGCTGCCTCCTTAGAAAAACAATTTTGAGAACAAAACTTACTACTACCATAACTTACCACCATCTGAAATATATCTCACCTCCCCATCAACAGACCTGCCCTGCTCCACTCTCCCCTGGGGTGCCCAGGCTCAACTTGCAAAGCACATGGAAGAATATCCAATTTGAAAGCTTTTTCAATCTTTGCTGGTATGGGTGTAATATGTGTCCAGGTATCATCTGGATACTATATTTCACCCTGAAGAAAGCAACATTTGATCTGTGCCCTCAGGTTTGCACAAAGACTAATATATGTGAATGCACTGGGGAAAGAGTTACTCTGAATATTAGCCCTAGAACCATCTACTTAACTCTGTTTTGAAAGACTGTTCCTTTAATTGACAGAGGAGGCAGCGAACTATTGGAGTACATGTAACATTATGAGGTCATGTTCGATGAACATAATTTCGTGGGTTGAGATAAAAAATTGTTGGTAAGTGTATCATCTCCATATGATGGAGTTTTTAATTGTGCATACCTAGGACAATTGGGCTCCAACCAAGTTTACACGTTACCCTGTTCTGACAGCATGTTTCAATCCCAGCGGGTTAGTAGAGAGTACTGCAAGACATACTGGAATAGGCCCCACTACACATGCAAGTATAGAATGCACAAAATGTAACTTTTTTTTATGATGTCAAGGATTTTGATTAATGGTAAGGCTTGCATTCTCAGACTACAACTTTCTTATTTAAAAGGAAGGAGTTTTCAGTCAGCTCCATCTGCAAACAAACTATCCTACTATATCTTTTTCCTGTATAATCTACCAATGTAACAGCAAATACAGCATTCCAAAGAAAATTGCCAAAGGGAAAGAAACTATTGAAAAAAAATTTAATTCTGGCCTCACAGGGATATTACTTTCACAGAACTTGGGAACCAAAAATATGGAAAGAGCCAACAGCTCTACAGCTTGCACATTGACAAATCAACTGTTGAAATATTGACCAGGCCAAGTATTCAACAACCTACTCCAAGTTACTATACGCCTCACTGCTATCAAAATAGTAGGTAGTTTTCACACAACAGTAGTATGTTTCCCACAGCCACACTGCTGGTCACAGCTTATGCAATAGAAGACAGAAAAGTTTACAGGAAGTTGTTACATTTATTTTACATATGACTTCATGGCAAGTTCAATACAACACTGTGTTAAGCTGCTAGCCTGGCACTAATACCAGTTTCCCAATAATGCTGCATAGGCCACCGTATTTTATCAACGAGCTTTGGTAACCTGGTTTGTGAATCTGTGAGCCCCAGAATTTTCTGAAGCTTTCATATTTTGCTGGCAGCTAAGCAACAATCATTTCTAAGTTAGCAGCTGTTACAGCTGGGATACTAGTAGAGTGGGATCCAAAACACTGCCAGTTTTATTCTGCAGTAGATGGGGCTGTTCATCTATGCAAGAGATGAGGTAAGTAGGAGCAAATCATACTGCGTAAACTAACCACAGCCAGTCTGTGTTATGTTCTAAAGCAACCAACAAGTTCTACTGGTCACCAAAGCATGATAGCAGACTGATAGAGACACGCAAATCAACCAGCTTTCTGCCATATTAATTATGTACAGCAAAAGCATTCTCCTTTACTTTAAATTCTATGCATCAGCAGAAAGATATGAAGCAGAAAGTGCTGAAAGCACCCTCATTTTTCTTTGTTTTTGCAAAATACATACCTCAGCTCATTTGCTACAACATCCTCATCACAAATTGGGCTCAACCCTTCAGTAACATGGTACCCACTGAAGCCCTCCAAAAATCTTTTCAGGGATCATATTTGTGGGTTTAATTTTCTGAGGAGGATACCTCCGAAATTTAATGTTGCCATACCTTTAGTGAATTTTACCTTTTTTTCTTCAGAGAGGTAGGTTCGATCTCCCCCCCCCCCCAAGGTTCTAGCATCTCATCCTCAATGTCAGCCATCTTGCTTAAACGATCAAACACATCTGCCTTCCATGAAATTCTGCCAGCCTTACGCCTTGAGCCTAGGAGGCATTTGAGTCTCAAAAGCACCAACCTTTATACCCAAATCAACTGGTTTCATGCTAAGTATTCTTATTATACCTAAAATTTTTTCATAACATATACTGCTCCCTCCCCTTTGTTCCAAGTGAGTCCCAAAATGGTTCTAGCAATTTTTACTTGAAAATTTTTCTCCTCAGTCTTAACTTTCATGCTAGGTTTACCTTTTTTCTTCAGAGAGGTAGGCTTGATTTTCAGCTTCTTCCAAGGTGCTTGAATGAGATGATAAACTTCCAATATCTACTTCCTTCCCTTCATCTGTGTGTGTGGCTTTCAGGTAAGATGTACGCCGTGTTATGTATGACTTAGAAACTGCAGATGGAAACAAAATTGGGGAGGATTACTGCCAATTTAAATTAATCCATGGAAGTGCAGCTTACATCAACACTTTCCCTTTTCTCAAGATAATTATCCTATCAAATGAAATTTTTTCTCCAAAGGTCTAGATCTCTAGAAATCTATGATTCGGTATGTAAATTAACAGATTTCTTTAACATTTAGGCTTTCAATAACTGTTTTAAATTATAGGTGCAACAAATGTAAAATTTCAAGGAAAGGAATAGACGAGTTGGGAAACTGGATTTTGCTGTACTATGTAGTACCACAGATCAAGTCCATGGATACTTCCGTACGGATATGAAGTCTTCCAGTGACTGTTTTCTTGTCTTCCACAATTTACCGTCATAGTGCCCAACCTTTTCGGTCCAAGTTAAGGAGAATAACTTCTAAGAGAACTACTGTATTTCTTCCAAAGGAAATTCTCTTTGACCCATGACTGATGTCTAGAGAACTATAATTTTGAACTCCAAAATTGTGCATTAATACAAAAATATCTGTCCTGTACATGCAGTCTCTGTTATGGTACACTTTCCTTCCCAGCATGCATTGTGTATCGAAGTTTCCCAACTTGCTTGTTAGGGAAGAAGGGGAAAGTGACCTGGGGTGGGAAGGTGGAGAAGGGGATGGGGCAGAGGAGCAATGGGGGGGAAGAGGAATAATTGCTGTGATTGCTTTGGCTGTAATATTTCCCCACACCAGACTTATAAGCACTGTACTTTACCATACCATTATAATGATGGAGGACACAAGTTGCCACCATACCGATCAAGTTATTGTTAGTTCTCTTTCATTCCTCTCCAAAAAGTTGTAACATACCCACTTCATGATCCTGATGAATCTGAATTTTTTTTTAAGTTGGTAGAAAATAAAACAACTTGAATTGAAAGCGAACTTGTAAAAAAATTAATGTCCAAAAATCACCAAAACTCCCTGGTTTGAGAGTCTATGAACAATGATACTTACCTCCTATTTACATATGTAACCATTACTGCCTGCAATAACCGTCTGGCAAAAAAACTAATAGCACTGAGGCATCCCCTGCCCATAGAGGGCGCCTATAACACTAAATCATCCTTCTGTGTAAAAAGGAGATAAGGAAGAGCGATATAGACACCCTTTTCTTCAGTCCAGTTGAGAATATCTACAGATCCCCCCTCCCCCTGCCTTCTTTCTGATAGAAGTAAGCCACATTTTAAACTTTTTGACTTATTAACCAAAACGTTTACATTACTTCCGAGAAACATGCTACTACATAATTTTAATGTACTCACAGGAAGTAACAGAGTATTTCCTCACACTGCTTCATAACAGCCCTTGAAAGGACTGAAAATTATGACAGACGGAAGATCATGGTATAGTAGATACCTTGAAATGAAATGTTCCCTTCTCCTTTGTAGTCATTGTGTACATATTTAACACTATAAAACTGGTGGTGACCTCTGACAAGATCACTCTGAACAGCTTTAAGCCCTCAGGGGTGGGTACACCATGCACCAACACTCTAATCAATTTCTCATGTATACCCATTGTTGAGAAATGTGTCTGCTGTGGTATAATTGGTCAGGTCAAGGGTATATGTGGGGCTTTCGTAAAATAATCATATTTTATACTGCACTGTACATCTGGGAGGATACAAATATTGGTTTTAATTACATATTATCTCATGACAGGATACTTAAAGGGTATATAGTTCTTTCTTACAGACATACAAAGAATTTAGAGTATTTGGATACATTTAACAATTTATTCATGAAAATTAAAAATTGCTCTGAGATATAAGACAGATGCTCCTGATTTAGCAACTACATAGACCTGCCCTCTAAATTACAAGGACGTGACTATATCGGTTTTCATGTCACTCTTCACTTTTTACAAGGAAAATTATTCCAAAAAGCTGTCAGAATGCCTTCAACAAGAACTATTGAATTTTTAACCAGCAAGAATGTGGAGGCATTCAAAAACAACCGTTTGGCAACTTGTATGATCCAGGTTTGTATTTCACTAATTCACTTTACTATTAATTGAAAGAATATTAAACTTTCACTTTTTAACCTAGTAAGATGCTTTACCCTCTTTTAACTTTTCAAATTTGCCATTTTTTTCTTGCAAAAGGCCTACTGTGCAAACACTTTTGTGCAACACAACTGTTCTTGATTAAACAAAGAGAAAAAACATCTGTTTACAAAGTTACATTTAAGAAAGCACCCTCTTGATGCTACGCATCCAAAAAAAAAAAAAGAAATCAGATTAAAATATCGTTCTCTTTCCTTTTCATCACTGAAAAACAAAGGTACCCCACAGGGTATCAACAATGCCAGAGTTCCATTTTTAAGTACACATTTCACTTTTTTTATTTTTACAACTTTTCTTATTTGATTGCCATTTGATAAAATTCCATTGCTTGATGTGTGTCGGTTGTCATGGGTCACTACAAAACACCCCCAGGGTCATACCATCGGATAGGACCATAGCCAACTTACAACTTAAAGATACATCTACATGTCTACAGAAAAAGTGTCATGAGGCCCAACCTGCTAATGTAAATGAACCCTCCTTCAAAGCCATCTCCTGCAATGAATGCAATTATCTCTCTGTCTAATCTGAAAATAATATTTCATCACGAGGTTGATGGACATGCTTGTCTTTTTATGTGTGCTTCTGTTTATAACTGAGATGTGGTCCACAATAAAAGATGAACCTCTTTATTAAATCCTGATGGCAACCACGTAAAGTTTGTGCTGTTGCTTAGAGGGCTGTCAGACTTAATCGACATGCACAACCCTATGGATTTTCTTCTTTTAAGCTTCAGTAAATTACTTACATATGAATTTCCACATGCAGGGTTTTTAAATAAAACTTAAGAAGTAGTAGTACGGTAGAACTCATTTATCACTCTTTTCAAACTATTGGTAGAACATGAGTGATACTTCTTCATCTTTATGGGAGAAGGGGAGGAGGGTTAAGGAAACAGTATTCCAAATAGTCTTCTTTAACAAGTAGTAATACGGTAGAACTCATTTATCACTCTTTTCAAACTATTGGTAGAACATGAGTGATACTTCTTCATCTTTATGGGAGAAGGGGAGGAGGGTTAAGGAAACAGTATTCCAAATCGTCTTCTTAAATTAATGCTATACATGCTTCCACATATTTATTTTTCTTGAAATGGTTCCATGTCTCTGACCTGCATCTCTAACTCCCTCTCCCCCCCCCCCTTCCCATCCAATTCCAATTCAATCCCCAGCCACCTCCTCAATCAAAAGTATGCAGAAGCATCTCTGCTGAAGAACAATACATTTAAACTATAATAAAGTACCCATCATTCAAAAATAGATGTTTTCCCAAAGCTTGGTAAAGATTACTGGAATATTTCAAAGCTTACTGAAAAATTATTTTGGAAGCTAATGTAACATGTAGGCCATAACCATGCCACTTAGTACATGAAGTGTTTTAAAACAAACATGCCTATGTTTTTTTTTCTGCACTATACAAAGCTGTGAGGAAGAAAAGCAACTGCACACAAGATCATTACCAAAATTACCTCCCAGTGCAGCAGGCAGTATAAATGCATCACCATAAAAGAAAGATACAACAGAGTATTGTATCACCAGGTACTTTCTCAATGCCCTATTTTTCTCACCATCCTCCTACCTCCCATTCCTGCTGCCCCCACCCCATTCCTCATTCCTTTCATAAATATCCTCATACCAAATAACAGCCAAAAACATCAGAAGAGAACAACATCCACTGGCTCAAGATATCATTATCTTGTTTTGATATTTAAAGTTTCTTTGGCCTAGTGCTCTACCTGAGTTGCTTCATAGGGTTTGGCCCATGTTGCCCCCTCTGTTATCTTACTGTGCCCCTATTTTTTATGTTCCCCTTTCATCCACCCTCCCCTTTGTCTGTAAGTTTTGAAAATCTTAATGTGCAAGTTTAGAGTTTTGTGCCAATTTAATATATACTGCTGATAACTGTGCGTATGCTTGCTAAAGATAAACAGCACAGTTACACAGAGTCACCATACTGACAAAATCAAAGTTTTTGCTTGCCATGCAGGCTTCAGAACAAAGAACCACACCATTTTGTGGGTGCATATGTCCCCTGATAGTTATTATTCACTAGTCCTACCCTCTTTAGAATGGAGCTAGGGTCTGCTGGTCTGGCAAACTTCACTCCCTACCCCTTTCTCCACTGTCTCCCATTAGATCAGGGTGGAACATCCTTTGGGTCAAGCTGTCACTATCTTCACATTTCACATTCTCGCATTAGAAGTTTACAAAGCCTAGTACCCTTCCTTCCCTCCCCCCCATTCCAAAAACCCACACTTAATTAGATGAGTAGGGAATGCCATCCATATGTTCAAACCATCAATATTCACCAGCCATGTTTTGCTCTCAAAGAACCTCCCCCCCCCACCCCCAGCCCCCAGCCTCCCATCCTTCATTCCACACTTTTGATAGTTACCATTCTTACAACCCCAGCAGTAAGAAATATAAATAGCAAATTTTGAAGTAGAAATTAAAAGGTTATACTGTAGTTATAGGTAAAATGATGATTATAATTCCCCAAAGCATCTACAGAATATATGATGTGGTGTATACACCAAAATGAATCCACAATTAATGTGTTAACCAGAATACTGGAAAATGAGTTTACAAGATGGAGGTAACTGAGCCCACATTAAGACTAAGCGATAGTTAAGATTTCACCGCAACTTTAAGATGACAGCAAAATGTGGCTGATTATATCAGCATTAGTGGTCATGGGTGTATACTGCCATGCAATATGGTCACATGTATGAAGCAGATTTTTGTAGCCATGCCAAACAGCAAAGCCTTTATAACCATCATATTAAATGAAAAGATAAGTAGGGATGGAATGTTACTTCCCTTTCTCCTCCCTTCCCCCCCCCCCCCCATCCTCAAAAAAAAATATGACCATGGAATGACTCTGTAAAATAGCCGACCCTATGTATGATAAGAAGGTCCCTATTCTCTGCCCTCCTGCTATCAGCCATTCATACCCATTGTGGCTTCTGTCTTCCCCTTTTTCAAATTACCCACTTCACCCCCTACTCTACCATTACACCCCTTCCTCACTTCAGTATTTCCAATCCAGTACTTCTTTCAAGACCATCTTTTCATGTCCAAAAAACATTACTACATCGCCACCTTCACAAACCCTTTCTTTACTGCGCTCTACCTTCCTAAATACACACACATGAAATTTCAACTTACTCAGAATGAAGAGTACAGATCAGCCACTTTGAATGTCAAATTTTGTTTCTCTTCTTTTCCAAGAAAACATTTTCCTTCCAGTCTGATGGCTAAATTTAGATCTCTGAGCTCTTTTCACTTCACAAATCATTTAACAGCAAAGACATAACAGTATGAAAGTTTGGGACTTATTGAAAATTCAAGAGGGAATGATCACACTGTGTTACAAACCCACAAAAGTACTGACTACTACCAACCCTAAGGGGGAGAGATCATAAAAATGTATGTATAAGAGCAGCCGCCCACTCAAGCCTGAAGCGACTGCTGTGGTGACAACAGAGATTAGCAAAGATTATATAAGCAATCAGATCATGTGAAGGTATAAACCCCATCACCATTCCAACCTTCGTCAAGAAGAAACTGCAGTTCTGAGAATACACCTCCAAGGGGCCTTCTGGACCTCCCTTGGAGATGAGAGGACATAACCATCTCCTGGTCTGAGTATGGTGCTAGATGGTAGAATGAGATCGTTTAAATGATTTCAGAATAACTTTAAGATTTTCACTGAAGTGACTTAGAGCTACTTTTTAAGTAGGCAAGGCTTGTCAAAAAAACAGTAAGCAAATTGTTTACTTGAGTCTGCAAAATTCTAGATGGTTGTTCATGGCTTTGTCAAATTTTTTTAATGAGAAGGCTGGCATCTGATACATGCACCAAAATTTTTTAACGAAAACATGTGGATAGACTGTGCCTTGAAAAAGTATATCAACTTCTGTATTACACCAGAGTGTAATGCTAAACAAATTATTAACACTGACCTAACATTTCAGTCAACAGCAACTCTATAACAGAGTATTTTGACAATTTCTACAAACTAGTAAACCTACATAACACAGCAATACTGCCAACTTGGTCAGAAGAGGAAAGCTGGACATCACAGTGTGAGAGCTGCTCCGAACGACTCAATGTCTAACATTAATCATTTTGGTAATACTGCATCGACAAAAACCAAGCAAGACACACCATTTAATTGACATTCCGACTACTTCTGCAGGGCTTAAAAAAACTGCAGGCATCAGAGGCCGTGGCCTTTGGGCCCGTCACTTTGCACTGATGCCCCTCAAAATGTCCCACACAACAATGGCCATAATGGCCTAGATGTCCCTCTGTATTATTTACATTTGGTTTGTTAAGTTTCCAAGTTTTGGCATTCATCCCTCACTTAATAGAGTAATAGAGTACCGAAGTGATGTCGTCACTTCCCCGCATAGTTGCCCATGGCCATGGTTCTAAACCAACATCGACCTGATTAGCCTAACGTACTTATCGCAATACCTTCAAAAACTGTGATTTTCACAGTTTTTATATATAAAACCTCATGGCACAAAGTAGTGCTGAATATCTCTCACAATGGCACTTCTACTACCTACGGAACAATACTATTTTACTTATTTGTTTGAAAATCCCTGCAACTGGCGAAAAAATGTAAATTCATTAATGCATAGATTCCTTGTACAATGGGATAGGAACTTTCTGAGGCCTAGCCACTACACTTGATGAGATTAACTTCAGTCGGTCAAAAAATGTTAATGGGTCCATATCGTATTACACCTTAAGACACACTTCTGTGTAAAGCTCCCTATACCAGATCAACGAAACCTCTTAAAAGTTGCAGTTCGAAAGTAAACGAAATTTAATCCAACCTGAAAAAATTTGTAAAAATACTTTGAATATACATAAAACCATATATTGGACTCTCATTTATATTAAAGAAGCCATTTCATTGCAATGAATTGAAGAAGTTGAGTCCTACGATAAAGCAATAGGGGTTTTTGTTCGTATGGAGCCAGTGGCTAAAATGACGTCACACTTCGGTACTCTATTGCTTGGTCTCGGTGCCTTGAAAAATTTCTGTCAATCGAAGGCCATTTGGCCTTGCCCTTTCCAGTTCTTATTTCAAGCCCTACTTAAAGGGGAATTTTCATGATCCCAGACAGTTCCAATTCTCCCAACTATGCATCTTCTAGCCCCTCCCATAACTGTATGAGGCTCTTCCTTGTGCAAGAATAAACCTGTTTTATTGCTTAAGGCCATGTCCTGGTGAGCATACAAGGCTATAAAATGTAATAAAAGTACTCTGTCTGCCTTGTGTGGAATGTGAGCTACTCTGCATCTTTCAAATTTTCAAACTTTGATGTCAATCAAAGAGCAGTCACCAACTGAGAATTTTGATATATACATACACTAAAAATATACTTTGGGGTGATGACTGTCTGTCTTTAAGTATTAGGTGGACAACTCTTAAGCAAAGCATAAGTACTATGATCAGTGTGCTAGGGACATACCTGTAACCTTTTCACCACTCTGAGTGTCTTGGTTAGGGCTAAGACCGGGGCTGGTAGGTTCTGAATCTTTTCTGCTTCGTGTTCTGGCTCTTGGAGGCTTGAGAAGTTGAGATTCCTGTGATCTCACAGCATAGATAGTGTGCTGCTGAAATGACTGGAGGGGTAGAAGAAAGTGTAGATGTGGACAGAAATGTTCTCAGAGATACTGACATGTAAAACTGTAGGAACTGGCATATTCATTCTTAATTTCAGGTACATTGCATTTTCACCACCACAGGGGCAGTTTTAGAGGGAGGAAGGGAGGGAGGGAGGGAGGGAGAACTTCAAGGCCTATGCCCCATTAGGCAATTATTTTACCATAAACCAATGGCAATAATGGTATACATGTGTAAATGGGAAGTAAGGAGGGCGAAATAAACTACACTTCACAATGTTCCCAAACTTCAGTATGTGGCCATATTTGCCCTTGTATTCCCACCCCCCCCCCCACCTGTCCCTTTAGGAAATCCTAGATCCACTAATACATAACTAGGACTATAATTCAGCAGGGTCAACAAGATATTTGTATCAAACAATACCCTAGTAGAAAAATCATTCTCATTCCAATCATTTCTGTAAGTGGAGTCATTCTCAACTGTTACTATCTATAAACATATGGTGCCAAAACAGTCATAAAAATTTGGATTGTTTCTTCTCTTTCTAAGAATGAAATAGAGTATACCTGGTGAAGCAAACTTTGTTAAAAGTTAGCAGTATTTGCACACAACAACAGTTGTACACAAAGACATTTTAAACCTTGCCAACTGAAATTTCTGAATATCATTTGGAAGTGTCTTTTACAGGATGTGATGTTATCAAAACCACAAATCAGTCATACAAAAGGAATGTCCAACTGTTAGAGGGAATAGGAGAATATGGGGTTCTTCTCTGACCGTCATTATAAAATAAAAAATGAAATCTTTGTAATAAAGGGAATTTTTAAGTAAGGACATATCCATCAAGCAATTTTATTGAACATATAATTTGAGAACATTCTATCCTTTGGTATAATTGGCATAGGCCCACAGGTGAATGTCAAATGAACAAGGTGGATCTTAACCCAAGAGAGAAGCAAATGGCTTCCATAAACTAGCCTTCTGAGAGCTTCTTGTTAAAAAAGTTGAAAAAAAAAATACTCCCTTGAAAAAATGAAACTGCAAGGACCAGTGTCACTTCGACTTTTGTGGACACATTTCTTGTCTATATTTACGTGAGACATATCTTGGTACAAACTTTAATACAAACATAATGGATATGGTTAAAAAACATTCAGAAAATAGGCCACATTTCCATTACTTACCTGATTCCTGGCATTCCTCTTATGGTAGTTACGATCATAGCTGCGACTTCTCTGCTTCCTCTCAATCATAGCCTTTTCTTTTTTCCTGTCTCTATCCAGGCTTCGCTCTCTGACCCGACCCCTGCTGCTGGTCCGTGCAGGAATGGGTGGACCCTCTTTAGAGGATACCCCATACTTGGCATGATCTTTCACATCAATAGTAGCAGTAGTTTGGAATAAAAACTTCTTTAGTTTTCCATCGGTATCATCAGACTTAGATTTACTTGACTCATCAGTTTGGTGAGGAGGAGATTGCGGCTTTTCAAGGTAATGGAAGGGCTTTAATTTAACATCTGTGCGATATGCAGAACTTGGATCCGAATATTTTCTATTCGTGTTAGTGTGTGGCGTATCTGCCACATCATCGGGCAAGAAGTTTACAGGAGACTTTGAAAGTTTAACAACTGGCTGTGAAGCGTCCAGTATCATACTTGGACTAGTCCTGTCTGCTGCAGTAGCTGCGGCTGCACTAGTACTGTTTGAATACAATGAAGATGGTGACTCCTGATAGAATGGATCTTTCACACGTATCCTAACTTGACCATCGTTTGAATTGGAAACGTTTATAACATGAGCATTCATTGATGGAACTCTTTCTGATGATGGCCTGCTATGGGATGACCAGCTTTGCTGGCCTTGAGGGGTGACTGTCATCCTTATAGGAATACCAGAAGTCCTTGTGTCTCCCCTTTCGTCACAGACAGTGGAAGAATCTACCTTAACCAGGACAGGTTTGTTTGGCAGTATATTTGCACATGGTCGGTACTTTGCTACCGGTGATGACATAATTGTTTCCCTACTTTCCACTGTGTTACCTTCAAGTTCTGTGCCTTGGACTGATCTACCCTGGTATCCTTTTGAAACAGGACTACTTAGAACACCCGTCAGACGGAAAGTCCTCTGTGGATAGACGGATTTACTCTGCCTTTGCTCAACGTTTGTATCATTTTTGGACTGCTTGGTCTCTGAGGGTTGCATTGTAACACTCTGCATGTTACCATGAAGATATGATTCCTTTTTAGGAGATGTATCTGCCTTCTTTATGCCCTGAATTTCGATGGTACCATCTTTAGGCACCACCACAGGGTCCATTGCACCATGAGTGACTTCACCAGTCCTGTTTGGCACACTCACAACAAACTTTGGCACGTTTGCTTCACTTTTTACGGGTAGAACAATTTCAGTGCGTTCCAGATTACCTCCCTTAGAAGTCTTGTTAGGACTGCCACCAACAATGAGAATGTCATCATCTGAAAGAAATCCACTTTCAGAGGTGGGTGATGTTTCAGGTACTGACAGATTGTTTCTTACAGAATCTTGTGCATGGGAAGGTGGAGAGGTTGCCCTTGGTGACCTTAAAGAAGAGCTGGGATATGCAACCTGCAGAATGTCATCAGATTTGGGCACCACTTCTAGGACCACACTAGAATCCCTGCTGACAAAAAATACAAACGTGTCAAAATCCATTCAACACTTCAAAAGTGACTGAAAAAAGTCTAAGGGTTCTTTACAATGTATATGTTTTGAGTAGCTTCTAAGCTTAATCATTAATCATGCAAAATTAAAACTCTTTCAAGTTAAGAGAAATTCGGAAAAAAAAACAGGTAAAAGATTCACATATCACAGTCTGATCCAACTTGTGCCCCACCCTGACCCTCCTATCAGTGACTCAAATTTAATGATTATCCAATTGTCCAAGAGGAATAAAACACAACCAATAAGAAAACCTCCTCCAGGCTGGTTGACAGATAACTAGAGTCTGTTAAGAATCATGTGCTAAATAGTTTTCCTTTATCTCAAACAACCTGTGTTAATTTATTTCGATAAAAACCTGGCTGACAGGCCAACAAAGAGTTGCCTTAAAACTTCTCCACTTGCTATGACCCTCCAGTGACTCTATATTGTGATAAGGCCACGTTATGAATAAGCCACCGAACTGAACACCGTGAACATGAAGATGTTACAGAACTATCTGCCTTTCAGATACTGGTTGATATTTCATTCCTTCAAATACGTGAGTTCGGAAATGTGGTACTCCAGGTGGGGTCACAAGGTCAGCTGGCTGTACCTTGACAATTGTCTCACCTCTGTGTGTGCACTTATTATATGTATGAAACATGCCACACGATATAGATCAGTGCTTCGGCACTAGGGGGGGCCAGCACGCACTAGAATCTGCATCACTGGATCAGTGTGTGCATGTAGTACACTTCACCTTTTATAACCCATTCCCATGATGCACTGTATGCATACATTTCCAAACTCATCTGCTGTAACATAACATTTTACCGTGACTGAATTGTGTCTACTACAGCTTGGTACTTCTTTCCAGAAATGTTTTCACCGTCTACAGATACAATTCTGTCACCAGCATTCAGACCAGCACGGTCAGCTGGGCTACCCTCTCTGACTTGTTTGACAAATATGGTGTCCATGGGTTCAAGTTCCTTTTTCACATATGATGCTGTTAAAGGAAAAGAGCAAGCAATCATTTTTATTTCTGTCTGTTAATTTCAACACAGACTTTATAGTTGTATGATATCCTAATGCTTTTTTCCTCCAGGGCATTGCCAGTAGTTGTTCCACAGTCGATGGGCTGTCCAATAGTAGTAATAGGGGATGCCAGTAAGAGCAAAATAGATTACAATCTTCTTCATCAAGAGAATGATAGAATGCAGTTTGGGATATACTACTCATAACTTTTGTATCATACTTTCTCCCCTTCCCCCTCTTTCTCCCCTCTCTCTCTCCTCCTGCCCCCTCTCCTCCTTCCCCCTCCCCTCCCCCATTTTCTTTGCATCATACTTTCTTCCCCTACCCACTTTCTCAGGATCCCCCACATACAAATAGACCAGAGCTATGTCAACATGAGAATTTTCAAAAATTCAACCAAAATTCTTCGTACTTGATAGGGCATGTTCAAAATCCCTCACATATGTGGGGTACATTTAGGGCTGGCTATTCCGACAGGAATGTGGTGAAGCAGACAGGTGGAAGGATGTCTATTCGGTGTGCACCACTTTCTACAATGAATGGCTAAAATTGTGACTTTTATGGACTTGTCCCCTTTGATGAAATTGCAGTGTAGAAAGTCTGACAATTTGATTTATGCAACAGGTCCAATTTCCTTTTTCTAAACACTTAGAATTCTTGTCTTCTAGTATCCATTCCTCCATCTTAAAAAAAATATCACTCTTCAGCATCTCCCAGACAAAGGCCTAGGCCAACATGAAATTTACTTGACCAAAGTCATATTATGCTGAGCACACTAGTGTGTGCAAGTGGAGACTACACTATTGTAGGCTACATCTCACATTTCACTGACCTGCAAATCAAAGCATAATTAATCACCAAATATGATGTTAACAGGGATGGAAAAAAATTTGATTTCCCGGCAAGCAAATCAAATTTCCCACCATTTTTTGCATGATTTCATGCACAAAACTAGTCAAATTTCCCAAACTGCCCGAATTTCCCTCCTAAATACCAACATCTCCCTGCAGGGAGCTTCCCAGATTACTGATTTTATCCACCCATGGATGTCAATTCGAAAATGTAGTTTGAGGTGATGCAAGAGTGACTGAAATGCATGTAACTTCCAGTACATGTGATAAGATTGAACCAAACAGGTCAACAACATTCAATACTGCACCTTCATCACATCTGCTGTACATACAGCACATGATGGCATTTACCATCACATTGCACGTGGCCATGATAAAGTCTACACTTATGAGAGGAAAAAACAAAGTCTTGCCATACCCAGTCTGTTTAACAAGCTGATGCACCCATGTCCCCAAGCAAAACATGTTCAACCATTGCTTTTCATAGTTAATACGACAATGTTTATCCTAACCATTGTAAGTAACATATTAACAGAGTCTGCTGAACATGTATGTCAACCTCGGGTTTTCCAAAACCCCTACAGTTCCTGTCTGAGTCAAATTCATGACACCTCACTACATTTTACAGCTGCACTGAACATGAAATCACAGTCATACATTTCCATTTCCCCCAGGACAAGTTCAATCAATAACAGAAGGTCAAGGACATGTACAGATCATGTTTCCACGTTGTTCCCTCCAGGGAATGGACCTTATTTGTCATCACTTGCAAGGAGACAGATATCACTCCACTTGAGGATAGGATGGGTGCAAGGTCAGACAGAATGTGGAGAAAGTTTGCTTGTAAAACCATCTAATACATCTAAACATTTATAGTACCTGGGGTACTACAATGACAAGCCTTACTGTGAAGTTCTACATTTCCACTGTCAAATGCAAAACAAAGAAAAATTTGACCAGGCTCATTTATAGAAACCACCAACTTTCTGAAAACCAGTTCGTCTTTTTATTTTTTCTTTTGGCAAATAATTTTCCCACAGGGCTATACAACTGTATTTCCTCCTTGTAGGGAAATTGACAAGCTTAATAGCATGTAGTTTATGTGACACACTGTTGGTGTCATTGTAACACATATATATTTACATCTGACACTTTCCCATAGTTTGGCCCTCACAGTATGGCAGTAAGGTGGAATCAGGGTTGCCAGATTTTCAAACTGGCCAAATTTGGCATTCAATGTGGTCCAAAAATGCCAAATGAAAATTGGTTGCCTTTAAACTCCGACTGCTTAAAAATCATTAATATGTAACAAAATAACTATACTTTTAATGAACACTGACCTATTTAACTCATCCACTTATGGTCTTAGTGTGAATTTTGGGTTATAAATTATGCTTTTAGCCATAGTTTTCTACCCATAGGCTATTATGGAAAGCCATGTATTTTTAAGGAAAATTGACAATCAAATGTTAACCCCCCTCCCTCCCCCAAAGTACCAAAATGCTATTTGACCTGTGGTTATAAATTCTGCACACCAACACCATTGCAAAAACACCAAATTCAGTGCTGTTGGAATTTAAATGTTCAGTGGACTGGTCTTATGACATGAATTAATTGCCGAGTATCCTCACCCAAAACCCCTAAAAACCGATAACCAAACCTCATGAGGAGATGGAAAAGGGCTTAAAGGGAGTTAAATATGCTAGATATAATAATAGTAAGACACTTAGCATGAATCCGAGGTCAGAAGACTGAAAAAGCTTCAAGACAGCTTTGCAGCGGAAGGAGAACGAGGACGAGCCATCGGCCATGATGGCGGACATAGAGGGTGCGGTGTCAGAACTGTCCCGAGCAGTGCGCAGCGTGCGAGAATAATGCAAATTAGATGTAGCAAGGGGTAAATATATGTCTGCGACGTGAATTTACATACCATCTTGCTTCGTATGTTCTTCCTCCATTCTATCATGTTCTGCAATTGCTGCTTCTGGAGGGTAAACTATAAATTGACGGAGAGTGAAGCCAAATCCTTGTCCACTTCTCTCTAAGGTGACCCTCCTTGGACCCTCCCAGCCTCTGGAGGTCTCCATTTCAGGGTGCTGGAGAAAAAAAAATAGCAACATCAAAAGAATTTCTTAATTGCCAAAAAATCATGAACAAGCTTCAAAACAGCGATGTAATTCACAAAAAAATGAGAGGTCACCTGGAGCCACTGTGCTATTAAAAGCTTGCCAGGGACTTACTGCAAGTAAGTGGGGATTACAAAGTGTAAATAGGAGGTAAGGAGGGGCGAAGTAGATTTTCGAGTTTCAGCTTCCATCTGTGATCAAACCAGGGCATTGCATGGAGAGGGATGGAAAACACACCTTTACAAGAAGGCTTTCACTCTACCTTCAGGTTCTTCTTCCCCCTTTCCTCCTCCCTGTGAGTATTTCACCTCCTCCCCTGTGAGTTTATAGCCTTATTTCCCTTCACAAATGTTAACAACCCCTCCCCCTCCCCCCCCCACCCATGTGAAATCATTGTTATAACTTTGACCTTTTTAGGCACAATGAGACTTGATGCAATGCACTAAAATTTGAGATGGAAAAAATTTGTTCTTGCTGAGTGATATATTCACGTGACCAATCATGAGATAGAATTGCCATTATGTGAGACGACAAAAAAGTTGCCTGTAGGGAGGATGGCCAGGCAACATTTTGATTTATTGTACAATGTCATGTCACATCATATCACACGCAGTGTAAAAAGGGGCTTTATAATGAGTATTCTCAAGGGTTTTTCCCTAGTTTATGCTAACCATTTACCTTGCCACCACATTACCCACAGAAGCATACAATGATGATTTAATAGTAATAATAACACTTACCAAAACTCAGCCATCAGTAAGCTTCTTTGCACTCCAACGACAACACGTTACAGAATTTTATTGATACTATACTGTAGGCCTAACATCAGGACTATTGGCCAGTCCTGACATTGAATACCTACAATCAATCCATTTTTTACACACAATGCAGACAGACTACAATAGGATGATGTATAGATGTGGCTAGTACCCATATGAACAATATTACTCACCAAAAACCAAACAATTGGGAAACACTGATAGAACAGTACAAATGTATACATGAAAAACAAAAACCCAAAGTTCAAACACACCTTTGACAAAATGAGTAATGGACTTTTGACCCAGGAATGCAGAGGGAGTTGAAAAATCATTTTGCAAATTGGTGTGTCATTGAAGAGGACAGTGTTTACTTTACCACAACATATTGTCTGTTTAGCTGGAATGCACTTTTTGAATCATTTATCTATATTTATAGAGGAGCTCTTCCAGAATAATTATTACTTATTGGCATTTGATGAGCTCCCAAAAATTGTGGTTCCAAGAAGACAGGACAAGCAATAAAGGATACACTAAAGTTAAGTACTATAAACTAACTTAGGAAGCCCCCCACCCAATTGTTTAAGAGCACAAGTTTACAGTATAGCACAGTACTTCCATATGAGATGTTCTAATAAGAAGAAAAGGACATGGTAGGGAATAAAATGGGCAGGTGTAAACCCCATGGGGTATATGGCACGCCAAAAGGCTCACCACATATGATGATGTACTAAAAATACACGTACATGTACTAAAATTACACGTTCATGTACCAAAAATACACGATGATGTACTAACTTCATACGATCATGATGTAAATTTACACCATCATATACTAAATATATATGTTCATCATGTTAAATGTTACGATGTATATGTAAAACCACATGCACACCTATCACGTAGTTGTGATATTGTGTATTTTGCATGCTGATCGTGAGTTTTGACTTTTCAGTACATGAACGTATGCATTCAGTACATGGACGTATGCATTCAGTACATGATCGTAAGCAGTTAGTACATAAACGTGTATTTTTAGTACATAGCATGAGTTTAGATGATGAACGTATGTCGGTGAGCCTTTCGGCGGACTTCGTGAACGCCGAAAGGCTCACTCAGTATGGCATGCGGGGAGGACAATAATAACAAGATGATCGTAAGTTTTTACATGTACAACGTGTGTTTTTATATGCACAACGTGTGGTTTTACATATACATCGTAACATTTAACATGATGAACATATATATTTAGTATATGATGGTGTAAATTTACATCATGATCGTATGAAGTTAGTACATCATCGTATATTTTTGGTACATGAACGTGTAATTTTAGTACATGTACGTGTATTTTTAGTACATCATCATATGTGGTGAGCCTTTTGGCGTGCCATAGGGGTAAGGGGGCTGCAGCCCTCTGGAGTTGTGGCAAAAGAAATTTCTCATGCAGAATGATGGGAAAACTCCAAGAATTTTCTCAATTTGTCATTGCCGTTCTCAGTCCCATTACAGAGAATATTCCAAATGCTAATATAAGAAGGGTAGGGAGAGGGGAGGTGGGAAGTGGAGAGAAACTTCATGATTTGAACTGTGCTAAAAAATGTGAAATTTGTGATGCATTTAATCAAATTCTAGGTTATGCGTTATCCCCCAAAACTTGGCCTTTTCCTTGTGAAATCAGGGGTTGAATTTAACTCTTGTTATGATGAAAGGGGAAGATTGGGACATCTGGACACTCATGTAGTCTTTCTGGGGGATGGAAGTACCATAAGTGGTGATGGAAGGGCCTGGTAACTGGCAAGGAATACACTTAAATGAAAGGGATATATTAAATGATCTAAATACTAATCATAATTACAAAAACTCCCTTAACTAAACATTTTTCCCCAAAACACAACAATCAACTATCACTTATTCCTACAAACCATCAAGACATTTCAAATTTTGCACTGGTCTGTTTACAATACCAAAGGTCTTCATAAACAACTTCAGCTTTTACTGGGAGCAATGAAAGACACATTGCTACCATAACTGAATGCATCAACTGCATCAAATAACACAAATTTAACACCTTAGGAAGAAATCCAGGGGAATTGGGGTATATATCCTGCTTTCCCCCTCCCTTTCCCCTCTCCCACCCCCTCCCCACCTCTCATTACCATTGATTTTAACTCCTTTACATAATTAAGTGTAGTTCAAGGCCACTTCTACACTCCCCCAATAAACAAATCTCTGCTACTGTCTTTTACCAAGGATGACAAGAGGACCGTATGAAAGTCCTTTGCCCACATCTGTTTTTAGCATGAAAATATGGTAAATTTTTGCCCAATTCAAACTTGAAACTGGCATTTAAAAAATTGCTTTCCTGCAGGCAATTCAATTGTCATCCCCTGTGTATAAATAACAATACCAGTGCCTACTCATTCAATTTCCTGCATTCAAATGGCAATTATTATATCAAGTAAACCCCAAAGGATTACCTCTATGCATTCTTCAAGAATGGACAATTTGGATTCATGAGGGTATTACTCCTGAATGGAGTGCAAATAGCTGACGGTAAAAACCAGGAACTTGATCCGCAATTATCGCAACGGTAAAAGGGAAAATAAATACATGTGTGTCTCCAATGGAATGAGGGTAGTAGAGATACAGGGTTGATGGAAGACAAACTCAAAATGCACATTATATCAGAGCTCAGGGGTGAGGGGTGTGGTTCGCTAATCCATCTTTATTTCATGTAAACAAAATGGCAGCTGTACCTACGTAACACCTACAATACATCAACATGCCCTTTTATATTCCAGTTTGTTGCATATGGTTTTGCAGCATACAAAACAACAAAACTTCCAGGCTGCGGAAGGCACCTTTGAGAGTGAAAGTCTGCAATCATGCTTTGTGCATGGTACCACTTGTTGGTGATTGCTTAATTACAAATCCGCTGAGGCAAGTTAAAACAACATGGCAACCTACACAGAATCATTGTGAAACTAGTAATAGTGCCAGCTAGATTAGCAACCTACCACAATGTGAAATTAAACTAATGTTAATAAGTAATTGATCATATAAAACAGACATGAAAAATCATCTCCAAATAACCATTTCTCGGTGGAGGGGGGGGGGACTGAAATTGCATTAAAAACAACACAGTATATATTTGTTGCAATCATTCTTTCAATATGGTCCAGTATGGGGGATTGGTCTCTGCAGGCCAAAGTGACAGGTTTAAGTTCCAAACTGCAACAGTCTACACAATAATGAACATGTTCCAACAGCATATATGCATGTTCTACAATCCACTGAAAGGACTAGACACAAAATAAGTGCTTACAGGTGTCAAATCGAGGAGGGACATGTAAGATTTACAATCTAGTCCAATTCCTCGGTAAGGGCTAGAACCCACATGGATCTCTGTTCTCTTACTGACACCTCCCATCCCCACCCACCCCCTTTCCATCCAAATCTGACAGTCATGAGTTTGACTAGTCAATTATCTACAGACTTTTAAAGTGAATCTGCCTCTCTTCTGTTATTCCCCCACCCCATGTCCATAAACCCCTATCACAATGGGAAATCTAATTTGCAACATGAAAACTGTGTGCTGACAAGTGAGAAGAGGACTACGGAGGCCATCTTTACCGGAGGGCGCCCTCCACCACTGTGCTATTAGTTTACCAGGGTCTTATTGTGGGTAAGTGGGGATGACATATATGTAAATAGAAGGTAATGAGGGATGATGTAGATCTATCTGCCTCTTCTGTCATTCTCCCATCCCATCCCATGCCCATGTCTATCGACCCCTATTACAAGGGCAATCTTTGCAACATGGACTCCCTTAGTGAAGTTTATTAGTACAGCTTTAACACAAGTGAAGTACATCAACTTGGCAGAGTAGGCCTATCTAATCTAAGGCACAACAAGAGGAAGCATTTTCCTCTCATGTGTATCTACATTACAATACGAACTTTCACCCAGTATACAATCTACTGCAAGCGGATCTTTCTCATGACAAAGCAAAATCAACATTTGCTAAGGTAAAACTGCTTGGTCCATCTACAGGAGCCTAGTTAGTTAGATACCCACCAACTCTGCACTTTTTGAGAAAAGTCCAGGGGCTACTGCCTACACCAAGCCAAACCTGAAACTATGCTAAAGGTGCCTACTTTGGCTAGCACCACCTGAGTGACTGATTTTGAAGGCAAGCATATGTATCCAAAATGGGAGGGAGCCTAGAATCCTAGTGAAAAGCCAGAATACCTGGAGGAAAACATGAATGCACCTCCAGGGAAACTTGATTTCATGCACTTTGTCAGAATTCTTAATAACTGAAGACAGGGCAATGGAACAATACCTCAAGGGAATTGTGCTCCCCAAAAGAGCTACATACTGAACCTGAAGGGACACCAAGCTTTATATGACCACTGTCTCAACCTACAGACTCTACACTGGGTCTGCATAAAGTGGTCCCATCCTAGAATTAACTCATACTAAGTACAAATTATCTCAGTCTAAAGGCCAAGAAGCCCCCATTCATGCACAGAACCAGAAACCACACTTTTGGACCCTTGTTAGCAAATCAGCTTATAAATAAAGTTTTTGTAGGTAATGCTTGCTGAATCACACTTAAAGAGAATCTTCACAGGCTGCATGGACAGCAGTAAGCTTTTGACTACACTTCCCTTCTTTGCTTTGATACCTAACTGTAACAATAGGGATTACAGCTGAATGATCTCCAAAAGATGGCACCCTATTTCAAGTTTTGTCCTTAAAGAGGTAACTGTGTAATACTAGAGGTTAATCCAATTGATACTGAAGTGTTGAAACCAGCCCATAAGCTGAATGTGATAACTGGATTTAATTGTATACAAAGAAACTTCTACTCTGAAGGAATGCAGAGTGAGGTTAAAAACATTAAATCCATTATTATAAACAGGTTTTTATCCATCAGAGCATTAGTACAGATGCCTTTCACCTGACACAATTTCAGTACGCTATACTACACTGTAGGCCTGGCACCTTACTGATCAGACTTCCTTGTAGTAAAGTAATAAACTGTGAATGACCTACTTTACCTGTACTGTACCTGGGGTCCCTGGTAGCTCCCTGCCGATACTTCCCTGGAAGAGCCAGGATTCCCACCAGCTCCCTGCTCCAACATTGACAATTTACAACTACTTCCCACTTCATGGTGCATGTTACAGTCAGGGCCTTCACTGTGACCAAATGACTTTCATACTTGTCCTTGTAAGTTTGCAATCTGCCCTTATATGAAAGTTATAAGATACTATTTGGAAAAGATATAAGGAAACTTCTTCCTTTTAGATACGGCACCACAAACATTAAGTACGGTTATGACTGACGAATGAAACCTCAGTCAGAAGTGTGGGAAAGGTCACTCTGCTGACTGTTGAAAACAAGCTGCTTACTGGGAGGGGGAAAGTTATAAAACACTATATGGAACAGCTATAAGGAAATTTCTTCCTTGATTTACAGATGGCACCACAAATATTAAGTACTGTAATTGGAGAAGGCAGGTACCTCAGTCAGAAGTGCGAGAAAGGTCACCCTTTTGAATGTTGAAAACAAACTACTTCCGCAGGAAAGGGGGGGGGGAGGAGAAGAATAAAGGGGAATAACGGCTTAATGTTTCTACTACCATGAATGCTAAAAAGGGAATACATAGTCGCCCCAAATTTATTTGGAACTATCAGATGAATTTTACAAAACCCTCTTATCACTCTTTCAGGTGTCTTTCATGATGTCTCTGGACATGAATATTAAAATAATAAAATAACAAAGTTAATCAAAAAGTTACACTACATGATTTTACCAATGAAGGAAAACAATTATTGTCACATGATTAAAAAGAGCCATTCATGAATTAGGATATCAGAGTATACTAACTTAAATTAAGGTGACTGCATTTTCCCTTTAAAGCTTCTGGCAGAGGAAAGGGAACACTGGAAGGGCTATAGAGCTAATTCCTTGTAGAGCCCTGCAAAAAGCTAAAACAGGGTTGTCTTTCCAAAGGCCAAGGGAGGGGGCGGCTATCCATCTGTCACAGACAGTTGTAAAATATTTTAAATTTCCTTTAGCCGGTTTATCCGAGTCCAAAGTACGCGAGGGACGCTCATTTGCATATCTAACAGCTGGCAATGTAAAAGCCCGCGTTTACGCACATAGCAAAAGCATCCAAGTGGAAGGCTCTGGCGTGGGGACTGTAACTCTTTTGGGAGAAGAATCGGACAAGAGGAAAAAAGCAACGAGGATCGTTGGTTTGGTAGGAGTGCTGAGGCTCTAACTCTAAATCGTGTAGAATAAAGTCGCCGAGGACTTTATTCAGCCACCGAGGGCTACTAAATTGTATTAGAAAGAAACAGGTTACGCGCTGAGGCAAAATCTGGTTCTTGCTTTCTTTCATTCTTCCGTTCCTCGTTCTTTGCTGCATCACTGTAAATACACGCACCAGAATTGTACATCAATCATCGTGCGTCCTTTTTCTGGCATCAATTTATGGTGGCCTCAGGCCGAGTTGTGACACCATCCTCTTTGAAATCAATTACTAAAAATGTTTTGCACTTTATTTCTGAAGTTAATGAGTTAACTTCATCACATCTGTTCAATGCTTTGCCCAGTTACAGTAGCACCATTTTGCATACAGGCCTATGCTTCCTTACATAGCGAAAAATTTATAGCTAAAAAAATTTGTAAAGGAAAGGGTTCATCACCTCCCATCAATGGTCTACATAGTAGCCCCCCTTCCTTTCTAAAAGAAAAACAGAAAAACTGAATTTAAAACAGAATAGGTACACATTTACAGGCTATATGTACATGTATCTAGTACTGGCATTGCCCTTTGCCCCAGAAACTGTTCGAGTTGTTGTTTGCAAAAGTGTAGGCCTGTGGCTCACTTTTGTGCATATAATTACCCTGGGTTTTCATAGGCTTGAATCCAAAACTCCACAAAGCCCCAAAACTTTACAAAATTTGAGCATAAATGATTATTCTGTGCTTTCATACAAACAAATGATACCAATGACAGCCCTCCTGTGTACTTCAATATAGGTTTACTTATTGTTCATTTAGGATACATAGCAAGCGAAGTGTATATTTAGACATCCTCATGTTATGTAAACAGATAACATTTACTCAAACGACAGATTAAGACTCTGGTATGTTACGAACAATCATGCAGTACATTTATGTAAGCACAGGTTTCCTGTGACTCATGAAATGTACACTCAATTTGCAATTAAATGAATATTTAAACACATCAATGAGTTGATTATACTCAAAGATGTCAATACGGCAGAAAAACGCTGTATGTGAAAAGCTAAAGACACTCACTCATACCCACTTGTTTTGTTATAAATGTCAAGCAAATTTCTTTCACATCCCTAAATAAATGTAACGAGGACAAAACTTTTATGTGTACAAAAGATAGAACTATACTGCACCTCCAGCTTTTGCAAAGCATTATACAGAAGATACCAGATGTCTGGTTGGTAGACAATACTGTAAAGGTGCAGATTTTGTTAGGCATTTGTAAGAATTCTTTATTACTACCCACTCACACATTACATCGACAAGCAATAATATAGTCCTATAGCCTAGGCCTACTTATATACTCATGACAGGCAAAATACAAGCCATGAATACCAATGACACTCATAGCTAAGTATAACAAGATAATACATGAATTTAAATGATACTCTCTCTTCTTCGTACAGTACTACTGCACTGACTTACTGACTTAGGGAGTTGCAACTCCCTGATTTAGACACAACAGCAGATCACATTCCTTACCAGTATGGGATTTGCCTACAGCTCTGATATTGGCCAAAAACACTGTAAAATGCCTAAAATGGTCATCCACTGCTACAAGCAACAACATCACCTTCTCCAACCACAGGTTAATAATATTTATCATTGTGTAATATAATTTACACACAGATGGTGGTCTCAAGGCAGACAGATAGACTGACATTTCATCCAGGGTACTGGGCAGCCCCTTTCATTTATAGTGAAAATTCGTTTTTTGAGGCCCACATGTGTCCTTCCTTCAACATGTCTTTCAACCAACACCCTGTTATCACAAGGGCAAAAGATCAAACCTCCCATCAGAAGAAATTGTGAACAATTCTCTTGACCTTAAAAACATTTTCAACAGGTGGCAAATCTATTGACAAATGCTAGAGCTTGGGAGTGATTAACATGGAATGACTGTGCATATGAAACAGAGGGACAAGTGTGTACAACTGTACAAACATGGAGTAGTACCTTCACCAATTTTGAGAGAGACTTAGGCTGGATACTGTGATGGCCAATTTCATTTTGACACAATAATAAAAGAATGGTTTCAGTAATTTATTTTTGGTGTATGTTTAGAGGATCCATGAAGCAAATAAAATTCTCCATGATGAGACTTGAGACTTTAAAAAAACATTCTGGTAAAATCTGCATGTTTAATTAATGTACCGTATGACACAATCCTCAAGAAATTAGCACATCACTTTGTAATCACATTTTCAGCACAAAGTGAACTTGAAGCAAGCAGCAATGACATCACAGCCTCGCAAACACCACTGGGTGACTATTCTCCTCAACCTTCATAATTCTACGCGGGAAGTTAGTTCCACAATTCCAGTAAAGCAAAATTTACTGTAAGACAAAAATGATGTCACTTCAGCCCACAGAATCACTCATTCACCAAAAAGTGAACCCTACAGAAATGTCAATTTACATGATAATTTAATTAAAATTTCAAAGTTTATATATTACCTTTCCATTCCAGATCATATTTCCATTAAAAATTCAGCACTATCCACGAACTTTAGATTGTTTTTCCAGTGAATAAATGCACGTATATATCCAAATGTTTCCTCCACAAGAAGTGAAAGTTCCTATCAATTGATAATTTCAGAGTGGACTAAGAATATTCGGATTACAGTTCTATGACACCAATCATGCCATGGAAGTACTACCACGGATACAGCTTACTACTTTATACCCTGAGGTTTAACAGGGTGTCAATGTATACACTATGTCATGTCCTGTCAAACTACAATACCTTACACACTGGGAGGGTGTTTAGAAACCCTAGTAAACAGGAAGTGCTAACATAAATGTTTTATGATGAAAAACAAACAGTGCAGCTATTCTCAGAATTGATGTAGTAATATGTACTGTATTTAGCTGTCATGTCAAGGAAGTAGACAAAACAGTAGTTTTGGGAAACTGTTCGGGATCAGTGTAAAGACGGAAACTGTGGTGAGTGGAGTCTAGAATGGAGACGAACTAGTTTTAGATGAAAAGGGGGTGTGATGTATTACTTCATACTCTAGTGGTTTTATCCAGCAGGATTCACCACACGTCACAACAATATCACAAGTGTGTCAAGAAAAGGGCACAATATGCAATACACAAGTTCCTTCTGGTTTCAAAAAGTTACAATAGAAATATGGAAATAAATGAAAATACAAAGAAAATCCACAAACTTGACAGGTTTTATGGATGTATACTTTGAATAATAATCTAAATTGTAAAGTTCTTGTGGTTTATTCATGTGGGACCAATTTCTAATTTTTCTTCTTACATGAACGTCGGTGGGGAACGGAAGGGTGGGGGGTTGACTTTTTCAGCCTTTCTCACATTCTTTTTCACTAATTAGGTTTTCCAAATTATTTTTGATTTGTCTACCTTCATGTAAAGTGTGAGAAATCCCAATATTTCATCACCTAAATGTTATACCATATGAAAACTTTTATTACTTCATGCCAGAACTATAATAACCTGGGAATAATTTATCCAGTATCTCATCACAATTTGCTACACAAGCTGGCCAAATTGCTACACAAATGCAAAAATGTGTAGCACTTTTTTTGTGTACATAACCTTAGGGTTTTCAGTGATTTTACACTACAGAAAGAAAAATTCTCAAAACTGCTACGCAAAATTTGAATACTTAATTATTCCCTGATAACACTACTGTACAAAAATATAGGCCTATATACATGATGATACACACACTATTATACTTTTCACTTCAACAACAGAGCAAATCTATACTATGGTAAAAAACACTCTGAAAAGGGGAACTCAGGCAGAATCAGTGACAAAATGTACAGTAAGACTGCCCCCTCCTAACAGGTCAAAATCAGAAATAAAGAGGAAGTCTGTTTATAAAACAGAAGCCTACTAGGGCTGTCACGTTTAAACGTTTAAACGGTTAAACGATCGATCGGCCATTTAAACGGCGCATAATTCAGCTAAACGTATAAACGGTTTTCCTTTTAAAAATACAACAAAAGTTTTAGCAGTTTTCTTCCCCAATGTTTTCTTTGATATCTCTCATTTAACAACGATGTTTATTTGCAAATTCAATGACCAAATAAAGCTTCAAAAATAAACTGTCCGTGTCTCTCCATTCATAGTATATAATTCTGTGATTGAATTGACTTCCACCTACTCACAGTAAGCCTACTAATCCCCCTAACAATACGCTGCGCCCGCATCCCCAATCGAAGCAGTAGCCCAAATCTGCTTATCAGGACGCGTACACAATATCTCCTTAACCACAATTCACTCTCTCTCAGTTTACATCGTATTTGTAGCTCAAGGTGCTCACAGAACGAACGTTAAAACAGACTTACTTAAAAGCCCGAAAATTGCCGCAGTATTTCAATGCAGCATTCACACCATCCTACCATGCTTTACCTATACGTAAACAGACAGTGAAGGCTCGCACACGTGTTTGTTTGGAGTGTTTCGTACACAGGCGCTCGGTACTAGTATAGGCTGGCCAACACTATACATATATATAACACGTGTTATATATATGTATAGTGTTGGCCAGCCTATACTAGTACCGAGCGCCTGTGGTTTCATATAGCAGTACATAATTCATGCACGCACTATATATCCATACGTAAATATCTGTTTGAGTCATGTTAGCGCCCCGCGGCCGGCCCGCTTGCATGCTGTGTGCAAATCAATGGAGCTATAGTACGTAGCATGGGCCGGACGTATCTGTCACAAACTTTCGTTCACTGGGGTAATGTTCTAGACATCGTTTTTGCTTAAATCACAAAAGTAAAAGGCACACGTTTTATTTCACACAAATTAACATGCATTATAAACATAAAAGTACCTATCATAAACTACTGCAAAGGACGATGAAACAACCGGTAATTTAGCGGTACAAGCAGCGATCAAAAAATGTTGTTATTTTCCATACCATGCCCAATGTTGTTGCGATGTACGTCAACTTTTGCACAGAGCAGGTGCGTAGCCTAATGTGTTACTGTTTGCATGTAATAACGGACCTATACACGTGCTTTAACTCTCAACTTTTTTCTTGCGTGTCACTTGAAATTCGGCATTTGCACAGTGTACGGACATGGCCTAATATTATGTACTTTGGTGTTTGCGTACATTGCGGCCTGATATCAAACGTATGGCCCTGTATCAAACTTATGATCATTGACTGTGAATTTAATGCTTGCTTTCGTTCATTGGCAAATTTGGGTGAATTAAAAAGAAATCGCTACATTTCTACGTACAGATTTTAAAAGCTTGCGCGTACTGTGAATATCGTAAGTGAATGGTCAATGAGGCCATTAATGCATTACACTGTTGGTTCAGAATAAAGATACCGTTTAAACGGTAAACGAACGTTTATTCCGACCGTTTAAACGTTTAGGAGATTAAACGGAAATTGACAGCCCTAGAGCCTACAGAAGCTACTCTCCTATGGCAAAAGTTAACCATGTTATGGGAAATGGGTCAGACGGATGGGACCTGTGAAGGAGTGGGGGCAGGAGTGACTTCACACAGGCCACAGTCATAATTTACAACCAGGAAGAACTACTTTTTTCCAGTAGAAAAGTTAAAGGGGGAGAGGTCATGTAAAGGAATCACCTATATACAGGAATTGGCATCTTCTCAGATGGCCAAGATTAACATGTCACAAGCATATATTTTATAAAAATTTTCAGAGAAATTGACCCTTTTCCAAATAGCAGTTGTAAACAAAGGAAATGGGATAATACTGTAGTTTTGGTACAAGTCGTTTTTGGCTACAATACAATTTGCCACTGACAAAATGATGCAAACCAAAACTCCATCCCAAAAATCCTTTGTAATTTCTATTTGGAAAATGGCCTATTTATTAAAACCTACCACAAAATAACAAAAATACAAACCCCAAAATATGATTTTTATTCATGTTTTTGATACTTTTGAATATTTTCTAGGAGGTTAGATTTAGATTTAAAGGTAAGTGGAGTCGCAGCACTCGATTCCGGGTCAGAAGTCACCAGTCTGAAGTAAAGTCCTGTATTAAACATGCCCCAGCCTAACAACCTGCTAACCCTTTTACTACTAAGGCCCCTCATGACAATGACAAAGCATACATTCTTTTCTATTTATAATTTGTATGGTTTACACATTATTTCAGAAAGCAGCAAAATGCTTCATGTATCTGAATATTTTAACAATCTTCATCTTCCTTCCACCTGCTATTAGGCAAGACTTCACAAAACACCCAAAAGACGTTCGCTCATTTTGTTTATTGAACTTCCTGCATTAATACACATAATTATTTCCTGTTTTTCTTTCAACATATCTAAATGATGACAGAATGCACTATATGGGTTGTATATAACAGGCCATCAGATAAAGACAAAAAGTTAGAATTTTATCTGTTGAGCGGTTACAGGAAAACAGACAGAATACATCAAAGGGATTTCCCCAAAGAGTATATTAATTATCGTTTCATTTCATCGCAAAACTTACAATGTTCAGTTATATAGTTTAATTCTACTACAGGGTAAGCTACATGTATCATACAGTTTTGATTTAGGGTCAAATAAAAGCCACCTTCCAACACCTATAAATAATGTCTGAAGGAGGAATAAATGGACACACAAATGCAATCATATTCATGATTATAATGACCACGTCCCCTTCCCCCGACCTAACTCTCTCCATTTGACACCTGTCATGTTCCCTTTCTAATCTGCCAGTTTCATCCACTAGCCAGATTGTTCCAAAACTCTCCCAGTTTGGGAGTCTATGAGCTCCAATTTACCCTATTTACATATCACTAACATTACTGCCTGCAAGAACTATAATCTGGCAAAAAATAAAAGCGTGGTGGAACCCCTATCTGCAGAGGGCGCCAGACGGTTATTGCAGGCAATAATGGTATACATGTAAACAGAAGGTAAGGAAGAGCTGAAAAGACTATGAGGTAAGGGGGGATGAAGGAGATTTTCTTCTTTGACAGAAAGGCAAAGGCAATATAGAACCTTACAAGTATCCACAGGCATACCAAAATGATTACAAGCGACAGAAACAGATGAACCTTTATAATTTCACATGACTTATCACTGCCTTCATATGCTTCATATGCTGAAACATTTTTTTAGTACTAAGGCTTCAAAAATCATAGTCTCTTTATTTATGTATTTAGCTTAGCTTTAGCCTACATGATAGGAGGACTTTTGCAAAGTTCTGCACAAGAAATGAATTATTTTCACCCAGGGTCGGAAATACTGTAAGCGGGGGTGACGGGCGATTCGCCCGCAAATTTAAAAATCGCCCCTTGGTGAAGTGTGTGGGGGGGGCAAGTCATGCTATTGTTACAAAAACTGCCCCCCCCCCCCGGACTTTCGCAAGAATGAGGAAAGTTCAGCCACTGTAAACATTATTCAATAATTGACTGAGAGTTATGACATTTCCCTCCTGCTCACAAAAATAATGCGTACCGTGATCAAAACTTTTTTGAAACTTTTTTCAATTAACAGATACTCATAATTGATACAAACACTGAATACTATGGTTAGAAAGTGAAGCATGTTCTCTCCTGAAAAATTGTCCATTCTGTGTACAACGTAGTCTCTGGAATGCTTTTACCACGATTTCAAAATAACCGCAAATTTTACAGTTATTGGAAAAAGAGCCCTCGTGAATGACAAAAGAGCCCCTGTGAGCACAATGAGGGCATTTTTATACCTTTTCAGATGGAAAATAGCCCTCGTGGGGCATTTCTGAAGTTCCTCCCCTGTTTTCATCAATCCCAACTAAAGACTGAAAGTATGGGGAAGCCATTGCCAACAAAAAGGCATTGTAAGTTTTGATCTAAAGATGGCAGAAAACTCTCACACCGACATACTGCATTTGTGAAATATTTAATATAGCTATGACCGGGTGTAAATTCTGCAATGTATGCTCATGAATAATGTAAGTTGATCAAGTCATAACTAGTATGTTACTATCAATTCTTTATAGCCTATAAAACTGATGTGCTTTCCTGAAAAAGAGTTTTGGAAACCCCACAGTTTTGCACTCTGATTGTGTAGGCCTACAAAAGTATAATATTTAATAATATTGTGGGGTTACTGTTTAACAATTTTAATGCAAAAGCCTTTTTGCAATGCATTTTTAACACATTTTATGAGCAGAATGTGAAACAGTTTTCACCCATACAGCATAAAACTTACAGAAGTTTTATACTTTAAGCCTACCTGACAGGTAAGATATTGGCCTACAGCTTGCCAAACTACACCCTTTGCACGCAGCCCCAGTATACATTTACGGTATATTCCTGTTTGAAATACTGCAAAGTCAACCAGCTTTGACCTAAATATTATCCCATCAGAGGTCCAAATGCTGGTAGAACTACTGCACACCACATTTCCTTGTTGTCCTGTGATTGTTATCTAGCAAAATGGGGAACTTTTTGAACCATTCAAATTTTCCTCACATTGTTGGTATTAAAGGCATTGTAAAGGATGGTTTAAGCTGTCTGTCTGTGAAACAGTGAGTCACCCTGTTTGACCCAAACACTTAAAAACATAACACATGAGGTTGATATAAGGGCAAATGCCATGTGTTTAATATGTATGTTCACATGGAAAGGTGTTATGCAGTGTGTATTGAAATGTATGTTGTTGCAAATGCCTTGTGAGTCACTTGAAGTACAGCATCATGCCACAGTAGTTTCAGCATTATAACAGTGGCAGTACTTGGGCTACCTGTACATAGGCATGAATGATTCAATCTATGCCCCTCTGTATATAGTACTGATGAGTTTTACATTGACTATTTGAATACAAATTACGATGCTTGACAAGCGTATACCAAATTGATACATTGTACAGTTGGAGGAGCAAAGGGGAGAGGAGGCTTCTTTTTTTTCAACTTAAGAACATTCTGTATTCAAAGAGATGAGAATAAGGGATGAAAGCAGTACAGTACTACTTACCAAGTTCAGTTTACCTGCAAACTTTCATTTGTGATAGGCAGGCAAGTTGTAATAAGCACTAGCCAATATACAACCAACATAAAAATTCAGTAATTAACTAGTAGTCAAGCCAACTAAAGCAGACAACTTGTGAGTTACTGATGGGTCATGTGACTACATTCTTACACTGTGAACCAATGTTACAGTGATATCACATGATAGGCTACAACCAAATCCCAATATTTCAAAATATTGCCCACATCAATCCAATACAATTATTTAAGAAATAAGCATACTGAGCATGGCCCCATTGGCTACTGTGTACTTGTGTCACTTCAAGTCAAACTTAGGAATCACAACACAATCTTTGGATGAAATAGGCCTATGTTTATTTATGCGGGGTAATATCAATTGGGCATCACCTGCCTTTCAGTAAATTTTTGCAACACCAAAACTGTGCAAATACGAGTGAATACTGGTTGATACCAAGTAATGAATACTGATAGTCCCACAGTACCAACTGAACACTTTACTACAAGACCCAAATAACTTGGGAGTCAGATTTAGACCCAGAAGAAGGGACTCATGACCAGCTTTACATGAAGCACGAAGTATAAACCATCACTGTACACCTCTACTAATTTCAATTCCAGTACCATGCAACCATGACAGTTAGGATATAGAACTGTTCCACCAAAATAAACCATGGCAACTTACAATAACAGAAGTGACAGCTAAGTGCATAATCACATTCATAACAACCCATACATCAAAGGATGAGAAACTCTTTTTTATGAAAGCTATTAGAACAGACAAGGTGTCAACTCAAGGAAAGACAGTAAATGCTGGGGTCACCAGAAACCACCATCAAACTGAGCAATAAAACAGCAACTGACAGTATGTGAAAACATCTCCAAATAAAGCTTAACCTTTTCTTCTTTGGGATATCTTTTTTTTTTTCTTCTTTTTTCTTTTTCTCTTCTGAGAGATTTGTCCTTGTAAGGACAAAAATCTGTGGAAAAGTTTGTGCTGCACTGAAGTGACTCTACTAAAGCAATTGTGCATTCTCAGAAGGTGTAACATGGTAAATAGCACTCTATTGTGCAGGATAGTATCCATTTGTGCTGGAGAAGAGGAAAGCTTTGTAGGTGTATGCTTTTAAAGGGAAAATATCACCCCCCTCCCCCATTTGAATTAGTGTACCCCACCATCCTAATTCAGGAATGGCTCCTTTCAATCATGTGACAATATTTTTGTTACTTACTGTACTTCTTAAATTCATACAGTATAAGACCATGGTTTACCTTCAAAACTGAACGTATTTGTACCGAAACAATGAAAAATACTTGTGAGCTAAAATAAGAGGAGATCTGTAAGATTTGGCTTTTCGAAAATAAACTTGGGGTGACTGCTTTCTCCCTTTAAATATGTGTACAAGCTCTTTAAAGGTTAATACCCAATGATACTTACAACACAGGATGGTTCTGCTCATTTAAGTGCCCATCTATGCACTTAAAGGCCTGTCTACAGGATCATACATTTGTTCAGAACTTCATCACAAATGACAACGTTCATGATCAAATGTAAGGCCTTGTACACTGCTTTCCCAACAAAACTGAACACCCAACGTATGACTGTGTTCGAATTTTTAGCTACTTGTTTCATGTCTCCAACAAGTGTTCAAAACATTTGTAAACATTCTTACCATTTGTTCATAATTTATGATCACTGAAAGAGAATTCATCCATTAAACATTACCCGATTAGAGGGATATTAACCAAAAATCAACAATTTAGGACAATCTACATCCAAGAAGTTTATAACTTAATCATATAGCACATGAACATATACATACAGCACACTTACTGCATACTCCAAGTCTCCAAGTGGGAATCTGGGAAACAATACATTTGTATGGCAATGTTCATGGACAAATGTATGATCGTATAGACGGACTTTAAGGGTCTGCCATCATTTTCGTCATTTTCACAGAGTACAAAATGGTTTGACAACTTGTTTGGGAACTGCCATACCTATTTCCTGGTGCAAACATGAGTTTGCTATAGTGTAAAAGTAATTTTCGGCTTTTAAGCACATAGCAGACTGGCTGTGTGTAGTGCTGTGTGATATGGCAATGCTAAATCTCTGTAACAAATTACCTTCTTAATTGTCTTAACCCAGCCATTCCCATTGCGACTGTGTAAATGAAGTTTCTATCACATTTCTGACAGGAATGAACTGTTTCAGACAAAAATTTGTTTGATTATTTTGAAGTAATGAACCAGTTCTAAAAATGAATTTTCTTTCCCTTAGAGCAACATTTTCCTTTTGTTCAAAGATGGAAATAGGGGCATAGACCCTGTCCCCCAACTGCCCTCCCCCTTTCATACCCAAATGTAGGCCTACTCCTATAGCCCTAAAAATTTTCATCCTCACTCCTGTAGCCTGGGTGGACTAGGTCTCTCCCAAGACATATTTGTTTACAACTCTGTTCTTGGGATGGGCACAGCAACACAATACCTTGTCAATAAACTGTTTAGAGAGAGGGCTAACACCTAAACATCTATTCACACAAAGAGCTGTCACAGACCAGTCTATCCAAAATACCTGTGGTTTTAGGTCTCTGGATAACAAGTTTACTCCCACAACTCAGCAAACACAACCTCAAGTCTGCTGGGTTGCCCTAGACAACCAGTACACTGTGATTTCAGACCTATGCTGACATACTAAACTGTACAGTAAGCACTAGGCCTACAGGCCTACATCTCCTCCCACACATGCACTAGAGTACCAAATCTATTGACCTGTAGTCTTCACAACAAAGCAATGAATGAACTGACAAAGTTATTTATCTCCTATTACATCTAGACACAAGTTTACAGCCCAAAAGACAAAAAGCAGTTCATTAAAAATAAAATTGTGCTTGAATAAAAAAATCCACTTCAAACATACAGGAGATGTAAATTAGAAGCCTCACTGTATACAGAGCTCTTTTAAACACTAGTAATAGCTTCCTTAGCTGAAGCTAATACTGTACACTCAAAACAACTTTTTGAGTTTTGGTGAATGATAATTACAGGTACAGTATTGTCAGTTTGTTTTGTCTGGTCCATGAAACCTGGTCTATGTATACTGACCTGGGCATGAAATTTTCCTTTCCTTTTCTTTGAACTCAAAAGGCCAGTTAGAATTTATCCCTTGACTACAGTATAAATAAGATTAGGAAAAAGCAAAGAAAATACAGCCAGCCACTGTAACTGTTAACAGATACAATAAATAGCAGTATTGTATCTCAAGGCCTGGTTTGTGGTTTTGTACTCCATAACTACAAAACAGTGGGCTTGGGAGGGTTATCCAAGTCTCAGCCAAGAATTGAACAATTCCACTTTCCTGGAAGTCACATTGGTACCTAGGTAACCATACTGTCAAAAACATGCACAAAAATCATATCTTTATGTTCGAAATGGTTTGCTGAAATTTTTGTTCTTTCATAAGTTCTACCTACCATTTAGTAAAATACTATGCTGAAGGATGGAGTCATCTACATTAAGCCATACAGTATTATGTTGACTGTGCACATGTACATTACAATGTATTGACATGTTTACTACACTTTCCTGTCATGTTCATTCAAAGTGCACCACTGTGTGAATAATTATGAGTGTACTTTTTTTAGCCAAACTAAGAGTAACATGTTACACTGTAATAAGGTCAACAGCTGTTCATCATAAGGTTCATCATGTACAGTCATATACAGTTCATGATTTAATTTTATGTGTACATTACAACAGAGTATCACTGCACTTTTACATGGTAGAGCCGAAGTGAATGAACTGAGTGTACTTGTGTAGCCAAATAAAGTATCAGTAACATGTTTATACAACTATAAGGCCAGCCAATCAACAGTCATTCAGGAAGTTCATAATGTGGTGCAGTGCAGCTCAGTGCACACTATGTCTATAATGCATTCGTGTGCTGCGGTCAGTCATAATCATGACCATTTAAGTTAGTATTGAGTAATCTTGCATTTAAAATTATGAAGCTTAAAACCAGAAAAAAATGATTGTGGAAACCAGCCATGTTCCCATGAATGACATCTAAGTCCTGAGTTTCCCTAAAATTTTCCTTTACCTTTTCCCCTTACACTGCTCTCCAAGACAAGTACCTAAAGTTGAAACCAAACTTTCCAACTACTTACACAGGGAAATCAACTCCCCTTTTTGCAACTGAATAATATAATATTACTGTAGCAAAATTGCTATTTAGACCTGCCCATCACACCATCATCAACTTCTAGAAATGCTGCTCACATCAAGAGACCCGACTCTTTCCTTTGATACTGTATTTCTTGATTTTCCATAGCATTATCTTGCTGGTGGAGTTTTACTGTAAAATCTCTGTCGGAATTACACTTTTACTTTTCTTTCACTCTGTTAAATGGTAACCTACTTCAACAAGTCCATTCATGATCGATGCACATATTACTGGCGATCTATTCTACACCGTAATATTTAAACTATAGTCCTTTCTTGGACAATGCTGAGGGTTTTGTTACAACTCTTATCATAGCCCCCTGCAACCCCCTCCCCCATGCCACCCCTACTTATTTACCCTTCCTAATATGGGGCTATCCAATTTATTACTATGATGTAAACCAGGGGTCGGCAAACTAGGGGTCGCAACCCCTTTGAGGGTCGCGAAAATATTTCGGAGGGTCGCGAAAAGGATTCAGGAGCGAAAAATAATTGTCAAATTTCTCATTATAAATAAGCAATGGGAGTGATTCTGATCTGCTTTATTAACACGGCATAGGCAAGTAAAATCAAACTCCTTTCACCGACCCGTCAATTTGAGGGCCACCAAGATTCCGGAGTCAAAAATTAGGGCCACCAAGCAAAAAAGTTTGGGGACCCCTGATGTAAACTGTTAGTTTTGTTTAACTAGTTCTACTTCTTCAAGTATCCACTTTGCCATCACTAGTTGATAGATTTGATGTGAAGTCCAGGTCAGTACATGAACTGATTAGGGAGGAGACAATGTAGAAAGAAGGTGGTAGGTTTAATGGGGAGCACTGTTTAATAGCAAGTTTTTCACAGACCTGGAACATTTTCATAAGAGGCTGGTGTGGATCTGGGTAAAAGTCAGACTACCAACTACCACATGGACCCGAGACAAAAATTATGGAGAGGGAAAAATTGTAAAGAAAATAAACATGGGATGTACTAGAAGCATGCCTTTTTAAAACCACATCAACCTAGGCTACTAGGTCCTTTAAAATGAACTTAAGATGGCCTCCTGAAGTGAAGTTCAACTAAAGGTATATACATAACCTACAAACCTACAGTACCATTGTACGCCAACTGGAAACACAAAACTTAGCCAACAAAATTTAAAGAAATGTTTCTCTTAGTTGAAGAATTGTCTGTCTGAGGAACAAGCTTTCAACCTTTGACAAAACTGTGAAAGAGTGACCCTCTAGACTGTGCGGCGACTTGAAAGAGCACGAACTACAGATAAACTGTACCCAAACAGGGCAACTGGTAGCCTGCGTAGCGCCTCTGTGGCTGCTGCCCCTCCAAACTTGCAGGCAATAGCCAAGAATTCCTTTCATACAGCCCAAAAGTTGATGAACTTAATATTCATGAGGATTATTTTAGCTAACGACCATTAGCCTATTCCTGAGGTAGGCGGTGCTCAATGATCTGAATCTTTGCAATGCTACATTAGCCACAAATTTGTTTAGAACATAACTATATTATGTTCATTTAAAGCTCTTATTGATGGAAGTCTTGATGATCATGGGCAGTCTCTAACAAACAATGACACTTTCAAAGAGTCCTTTAAAAGTTGACAATCTTTGGTTGAAAAACATCATAACTCTCTTTTCTCATGGCTGTGTGCTACGTTCTTAGTAATTAGTTGAGCAGTTGCTGTACTGTGTGTACATGCACAGATGGTACCATGGAGTACCAGTCTGGTGTTGAGTTACATTGACCACCATGGCTCTACAAACTGTCGCAAGTGCAATGGTAGCAATGTTTCTCTTTTATATAAATGTTTAATAGCCTTACTTCAGCAAATCGCCTTAGAGGTACAGTATACATGTAAATGAAGTTTGTGTTGGATTTCTGACAGAAATTTGAAATGGCTTAGGCTCGAAGTCCTGCAGATGTTAGTTTTTTCGCAGTGATGAGCTGAACAAAAAAACTTTGTCCGCTCCGCAGGGTAGGCAACTGGCAGCTCCAAGACTCTACATACTGGACAGACCTGTGTAGCACAGTACAACCATACCATACACTGGCTCCTACAGTACAGTACAGTACAGTACAGTACTTACACAAATGATGGGCAGGCTGCTTTATACTACACAAGTCAAATGAAGCCCTCATTATTTCTACCCAATTTATACAAAGTATTAGAAACCACTGAAGCCCACATGAAACTAGAGTCTTCAGGTGACCCACGCAATACCTCGGAGAGGAAATTCCTCCTTGAAATCTCAGCATGAACAGGAATTGAGGACCAAATTTTGATTGAAAATTAAATTTTCAGCTGATACCTCCTGAGGAGGGCAATCATCCCACATGGAAAGTTGAGTAACTTAATACATCTAAACTCTGGAAAAAGTGAGATATCCTTAGGCCAATCTAAATTCATTTTATATTTTTCATATTCCTTTTGCCACTATGCTACCTTATTCAGAACAGACTATAGACAAACGCATCTTAAAAATAACAGTACAGCCTATATTAACTACTTTCAATAACAGAAACTCTCTGGGAATTCAAGGTACAGGCCTGTCAGTCTGTCATTTAAAACGCTTGACCTTAACACAAAGATGGGATCAAAATAACCAACAAAACCTGTAGCAAATGACTATTGTTTCCTTTCCAATGGCTGCAGTGCCCCTTGAAAATGAGCCTACAGTAAGTTACCATTGGCCAAAACTGCTGCAGTACCCTTTTGTACTGGTATAGGACAGGTGCCCTTTTCAATTATACAAAAGAATGAATGTATATTTGGTAATATTCCTCAACAAAAAAGTAATATCATTTTACTTCAAATCATACCAAATTTTTCTGTACTGTTTTTTTTTTTGAATTTGGGGTTGTAAAACCCAGTCAATATATCACTTGGTTTCTTGTGCAACTGCCAAATTGTTGAAAAAAAAATATGCATATTGGTGCCTTAAAGTTGAATATCTGCCATGGTATCTTCTTGCATAGATACGGTGCCCTTCAAATTTTTACAAAAACTGACTGCCATTAGGCTGAATTTCTAGCATTGAAGATCGCATGTACAAATGATTAGATACAGTAATTATGGTTTTCAAAGCAAGTACATTCAGGATAAATCTCAGGGCAGTTCATACAAGCCCTTCCCATACAGTAGTTTAATACCTCACATCAGTCAATCAGTCAGCATGACTACCATTAATTAAAAGTCTCCTGAGAAATTGGTCCAAACTTTCAAGAGCATAGATGACAATGTACTGTACACACACAACTCGATTACTGCACCACACATATTTATTTGGTATTGCATGATGCAATAAAAAAGGAAACTGTTAGGGTAGGGGAGAGCTTGTGTATGGGAATAAGGCAGAAAGAAGGTTGGGAGGAAGGCTAAAACAAAAACTCAAATTCATGGCTAAACATGCCCCTTCCAAGGCATTCGCAGTGTGGCAATGTACTCTACTTTCAGGGTAAAATAAACTAGTGTTATCATGATTATTTGCCAATCACAGAAAATTTTCAGGGCACACACTCTTCTCCTTGTCTTCCAATATGCCTTGATGCATGTTTATGAAAGTATGTTTTGCTCTTACCTGTACCATCAAAAGAAGAACTTTTAACTAACATATCCGACCTAATCTCTCTTGAATAACTGAGTTAAAATTTTCCATCCATCTTAAAATCATGACAATTGAGAAGAGAACCAAAAGACACAGAGATTTAGCTTGAGTTGTTCACACAAACTGTTCAGCACACAACCTGTATGAATTCGCTAAAGGGGATACAATTGTGATATTGCTATGTCAACAGTACATGTGCTGTATTGTATACTCTTTTGCTCTTTTTGTAATCTTGTTTTTCTTGCTGGGAAATCAAAACACTACACAATGACTGGCTCTGACTAATCATTGAGTGTAAATCGTGTTCCCAGCAGCTTCGTCTGTAAACAACTATTTTGAGCCAAACTTTTTGTTCAATTTAAAATGTCACAAACATCTTGAACCCCTTCCAATTTGGGAACTAAAAGACCTCGTGACCTCAGCATGAAGACTGAACGAGAACCTGGGTTTCTATCCAAGGGATAAATGTTAGAGTAAGATCTGTCAATCTCCCCTCTCTGCCACCCTTTTTTTTTATGAGAAGGAGGAGATGAAATTTCTCCCATATTTTTTTTTATTTCCAAACTCTAGAAAATGTAATTGTCAATACCATGGGCTGGGTTTTTGAGGAAGAGGTCATTTTTGCACTGTTATATACTAACATCAATATTCAGATTTAAAATGAACTTGAAACAAACCATTGTCCCCTGAAATCACTTTTGCCATTGGCCCATGGCAGCAACCATGCAGAATCATGTTTTAAGAACAATGAGTAATCCCCTTTTTTAACTGTTCAGAGAAATCCCTGAGAACCTGGACATTTTATTTGAGTCAGGCAAGGGTCTTTTAATTAATACTTGTCACACAGATACCATACTAATGTGTAGCTACCTTCTCCTGATTGTACGTACAGCAGAGCTCTCATACTCACCATAAAGAAATTGTAAAAGTGAGAGACTTTGATGACTTTTGATGTTTTTTTTTATTACATGTTTGTATTTTGTCTGAAATGTGACAGATTCATCATCAAATAATAATGCAAACCACAGTAGCCCCACGGCTTCATGTGTATAAAGCCTAAAATTGTTCGAATGGTGGTAACACTTTTTGTCACATGATCCTCTGTCTACATGTCTGTGATCTGCAATGCAATGAACTCAGACCTACAGTTTGAATGACCATTACTTGTACTCAGCATGGCTGCAAAACTTGCAAAACTTCGCAGGCACACATACTTTGAAAACCAAAATTTCTAGCCCACCTGGTCTACTTAATTTGGGACTAACATGAAAAATTCTAGCTGCAGCATGATTTTCGCGGATGCAATGCGTGTTTGCGTCTAGCTTTTTGCAGGCGTGGTACTCAGAATCATTGAATACGAGTAAGGCCTGTACAAGTACAATGCATGTTGAAAACAAGCCTATGTACACAGATTCATACCTTATAATAGCTGGACAGACCCATAGACGCAGGAAGCTGTTCTAGACGGGGAGGGGGCGGAACGTTATTTTGGACTGCTGTCATGGGGAGGTTTAAGGGAAAGATCCCCTTCCCTCTGAAAAATTTGTGAATATTTTAGGGCAACATACTTGGCAAATTTTTGACATCTTTTACAGAGAAAACAAATAAAGGGTTTCATCCTTGGATTGACAGGGGTTACTTTTCCCCCGGCTCTCTTCCTACTCCTATGGGAGAGACACATCTATCATAATACAACTACGGAGGCTCCACTAAGAGAACCTCCTTGATACAAACGACGCTGGGGCAGGGGGTTGTTAGAGACTCTTCGTTAGGAGACACTCATCTTTCAACATTCACCCCTACGATGGCAAACGAAAAGGCCCAAGAAAATCTGGCTCAGTAACGGAACCAAACATTGATGGAGGACATTTCTGGTTTCAAATAAAATTATGTTCTTTTTGCCATTTTTAGCACTTTTAGGGACAAAGTGATTTTAGTATTTTACCCTGATGCTAGTGATGTTTCTTGTAATGTTAGATTGCAAGGGTACACAGATAGGCCATGACATGATGCCTGACCTTCAAAGGGAATAAGTAACCAAAGTTTTTCCTTTCAATGATTTTTCTTTTCTTTTTGGATCTCAACCAATAATATGCACATGTATACAAAATCTGACTTGTTCTGTGTTAACAATAATAATCATCACATGAATTTGGTGTGCAAAGTGTGCCTTCTGTGATGCACTTCCAGAGATATCACATCAGCTCTTGACTTGGGCTTAGGGTACAAGTACATCCCTACTTTCATTTTAGGATATAAACAACACTGACATTTTGAAACAATTGTCACTCCTTTTGAGCAGGTGTGCAAGACATGACTCACTTAAAGCTTTCTTACCTTGTTTTGACCCTTTGCTCTGCTGGTCGCTGATGCTCCTTCTGCTATGCCCCTTAGGGGATCACTGCTACTGGTTCACAATGAAGCACCTTTCCAGGCTGCACATAGTTATGTTTACATGAGTTCTTAGCCTTTCAAATACTGTGGCCAAAATATTAACCTCAAAATCACATGTATACTTCCTCCTTTCAACGTATACCCTTCCTGTATGAGATGAAAGGTTCAGGCACACCACTTCCAAGTCTACACTGAGTCATAAAAGCATAGACCTTTAACATACAGGCTTACCGACACTAACACACTACCTATCTTGTTTACGTTAGCCAAAACTCAAACTGCTTGTTATATACTAAATCACAGTCACCACAGTACTCTTGTTGTGGGAGGGAATGTGGATATACACAGTACTCTTGGATAAAATCAAAGTATTTGTGTCCCCTCTTGGTCTCAGGTCATCATTGCAGGATCTGAAAGTGCAAAAAAAAAAAAAGTTACACTTAATTCTACACTACTGACAGATTGTGAAATGTGGTGCAGTATTCTGTAGCATCATATAATTTACATACATGACATATATGGTGACAGTGCATTTTGTACAAGTACTGTATAATACTGTACCTTCTGTACCCTCATTAAGAACAACTATCACTAAATTACATTCATAAGGACAAAGGTGCTCAACACACTTGTCAAGGACACACGAGTGATACTTATTTATTTTTTTTTTTTTTTGTGGTGGTTGTGGTTTCCAAGAAATGCTATTGTGCATGTTATGATATTAAAAGTACAGTAGGTGGGGTTTCTATGAAAACAACACAAGTGAAAATAAACTGTTCCTGGCTTCTGTGTTAATGTTCTTTTGCACAGGTCTAGACAGGTTACTGAAAGTACAGTATGCCCACTGATTGTCCAAGACTATGGACATGCAGTAATGCTGGACAGTACCCGAAAGGTTAACATGAGTACAGGAATATGGTGGAGAGAAGTCCAGAATTTCTTTATCCCACAGATACATCCACACTGTCCACTATACATTACAGCAATCAAAACAGACAGGTTCATCAATAAAGATGGGGGGGGGGGGGGGAGGCGGGCGGCAGAGAGAAGGGAGATAGAAAGGGGAAGGGGGACACAAATACTGTAATGCATGCAACACTAATGACTGCACTACTAGCCAGTTGCTTTTACTCTATTTCCTTTCATGTAAGGCAGGGTTTATACTTTACTCAAGAGTTCAGTCACACTGCATGTAATATAGTACATGTATGCTGATAATACAATAAAACTTCAACTAAAAATTTATGAATATAAGCAGACCAGGAAGAGAATGAAAGTTCTAGAGTTCTGTATACATGTGTATACAACTATAAACAGAGTGTAATATCACTGTAAATTCATAAAGCACAATTCGTACTTGACTGTACCATTAAGTCTTCAGACGTGCTGTTGTACAGTTGGAAATGTATAATCATTGAACAAAATGCCTGGGGACTTGTCAGCCATAAAATTTGATACTGTAGGTATTAACACAAGTTACACAATGCAAATCCACAATTCTGTGGGGAGTAGCAGCCAGTCTACATTTTGGTGTCATAAATTTTCAGTACAGAACATGTACCGTTAAAAATCCAAACTTTAACAATAAAATAAAAACATTCAAGAAAAAATATGATCTGGCAGAAAGTCTGTTTGCACACCAACCTACACACTGGGAAATTATAGAAGGCAAGACACTGTGTTATTTGCATAATATTGTCAGCTGACAATTGTGTACTTAGCCCACCCTTTTGTGTACCAATTGTACAAATATTTCTGGTCTATTGGGCAACAATACATTTGATGGTTTGCAAGTTCACAAAGAGTGTGGGAACTCCTTTTATTCTGTACTTGTCTGACTCAAACTTGAAACCAAGGGGAGATTCAATGAGATTCCATGTATGATACAGCCAGCCTTTGCCAAAGTTAAAAGAAATTCAAACTGAATTTGAACAGGGTTCCCACTCTTTTCTTACATTATTTTTTCATGACTTTTTCATGACTTTTCAGGACTTTTTATTGAACTTTTTAAGGACTTCTTAAACTAATGTTGACCAGAAAGGATTTAAAAGTATAGTACTAAATTGGGATAACCATCTCTTATATCATTCGAGTCTATCTTGCAACTTTATGAACAGTACGGAACAGCTCATCAATAGGGCCACTGATTTTAAGCTTCATAAATAACAAAATTCCCTTTTCAACTTTCAAAACTTCGGAAAATACCATTTCAAGCATAAGCACCTGACTTCGAAATGAATGGGTGCTTGGTTCATTTCGCCCTGGACCCTTATTTCCTGAATACCCTGAAGGTACTACTATCCAAATATAATTATGTCAAACTATCAACATTGTACAAGAGAATCTGTGTAAGCAATTTGCAAAATTTATAAAAAGGTCCATAAGGCCCACATGAGAACTTAGACCCCCCCCCCCAAAAAAAAAACATAAAACAGATCACTAACCAAGCATCATTATGACAGGATGTCAGCTCTAACATTACTGTAACTGGAGGAGTGGATGATCATTTTGCAATCTTTTCACAAAATGGACCCTTGGGTACATCTTGGGCCTTGGACCCAAAATTTCTGTATGTACCCTAAAAGAATCAGTAACAGAGCATCATTATGACATATTATCAACATACTACAAGACAATTTGTAGGCAGGAAAGCATTTTGCAGAATTTCATAAAATAGGCCACTGGGGCCCACATAGGACCATGGACCAAAATTCATGACTACCATAAAGAGATCACTAACCAACCATCATTAAGACAGGCTGTCAACTCTGTTTAAACATTAAATGCAAAAAAGTTAATCACTTTGCAGTATTTCACAAAATGGACCTTAGGGCCCATCTTGGGTCTTGGACCCAAAATTCCTAAACACCCCAGAGGTACCTCTAACAGAGTAACATTATGACAAACCATCAGCATTGCACAAGAGAATCTGATGGAGGAGGAGCATTTTAAAGAATTTCGTAAAATGAGCCATAGGGCCCACATGGGACCTTGGACCATAGATTCCTGATCACCCTAAATGGTCCACCACCTAGGAAAGATTGTGCCGAAGTTTCAAACAGATCCATGAAAGCATGTGGGAGGAGTGGCATTCTACACAATTGTGAACAGATAGATCTAGACAGAGTAATGTTATCACAATACAGTAGCTCACACCAGATCCTGGTGTGCTCACACACAGATCCTGGTGTGAGCTACATGTAATAAAATTGATGAATTTTACATTTTGGGCAGAAAAGTACCTTTCTTGGTCAAAGTCATCTTATCCAGTGGAAATTATGTTGAAAAGAAGTGCTTAACATACCTGGTTACGATCATGTAGCCAGCAGATACTTGTCACACACAAGCGACCTAGCCTAACACACTACAGTATAGGCAGAATTGGAGCCTATACCGACAAAAGTTTCCCGATTTCGGTAAAGTTCTTACTTTTTTCTGATCGTAATTTTAAAAGATTTTGATGATTTGAAGGTGAATTTGCCACTATTTCGGAAGGAAAAACGTCTGAATATGTCTTTGATGAATGCAAACATTCATTTAACATGGTCTGGGGCAACAATACTCCATTTTCTGTCATAAAATTTATATGTATCAAGAGATTGATAATTCTTGCTAAATCCTGTAAAGTTTTGTGCAGTAAGTTAAATTCCATTTTTGCGATCGTAAAAAATCGGCGGCCCTACATCAAAACTGCTTCAACAGATACATTTTTGTTAAAAATACAAGAAAATTCATGACTTTTCAGGACCACTGACCATTTTTGGTGAAATTTAAGTACTTTTCAGTCCTGAATTTTGAAGCATCAAAATTTAAGGACTTTTCAGGTTTTTAAGGACCTGTACGAACCCTGTTGAAAAACTAGTAAACTACTGTACCAAGGTTTACTGGCTATAATGTATATGAACATGAAGGTTTGATTGATCTGTTTTGCCTTTGTGTGATACGTTGTGGGGACATGCAGTTCTCAACATGCGATACATTACTCCTTAAAATGTCCCCTGCACGATACTGTAATCCATTCAAATATGCAGACTCTTGCCTCTCAATACACATTCTAAACTATCAATTCTTCATTTAATACACACCCTCTCTTTTACAACATTTAGCAAACCAATTGGTGATTCAATACACACCATCTTTTATGACATTCAGCAAACCAATTGGTGCAATCGCATTATTTAAAACTTTTTTGTAAATTGACAGGACTTTACTGGTATAACCACAACCAGAGATAAGATTCTCCCATGAATCATTTGAACTTCAATCGTAAATTCATTTCTTTCTTGGTGGTGCCACAAAAATTTTTCTAGGGGGCAGGACCATCTTTGCCAGAGAAAACAGGCAAACCAAGAAAACTGTGACAGCAACTCCAGGGGGACTGCAGCCCCCCTCCCCTCCCAGTGCCCCTGGCTCATGCACATGCTTTTTGCTACTTTACTTTTTGATACCCTAAGGATTTGATTGCTTTTGTTAAGCACTTTCTGCTGATGGCATGGTAAAAGTTAAACACCACACCAAAGCCCAGTAGAGGACAGTAGTTGCCTTCATTTCTTCAACAGGGTAAAAAAATTAGAATATGAATGGATGTTGATAAGGCTTGCTATGCTCTTCACTCTTTTGTTTTATATGCGTGTCAAACAACCTCTTAAAGTACCGAATAAGTTTAGTAAGTACCATGACGTAAGTAGTACCCTGAATAAACTTGTCCTTCCTTGTGCAGGCCAGGCCACCAACGTCACGCTAAAGCAGTAAATATTTTAATGGGAATATTTCCTTTCTTTCACGAGCAGCTGAAAACTATTGGCGGATAAACGTCGCCAAGATTTGTGAGTGATGAGCCCTGACTTCCTAACAGTGTGAAGCAAGACACATAATTAGATACAGCTCAAGTCAAGAGGAGCAGTGATAATTAACTTCACAAATGAAGGGTGCAGTCTAAATGATGATCAGGTCACATCTAGAGACAGAAACTCTGCTGAATAATTCCTCTGTATTTTATTGAAGACACAAAAGATAACTAGCTGTAAATTACACAGTCAGGGCAATTCGATATATGTATACCTAACATGTACTATTACCTGTATAGTGAGAAAAGTACCGCAAAATCCCCCCACCTGACTGGTGTGGGTATTCACGAGCGACCATACTTACTCGCTAAAAGAGCCCAACTTTCTAGTAGAAATTTCTTAAAACCCCCAGGGACTCAAGAGGGAAATATACAGATAAATATACTAGAATAGAATAATGAAGGACACTTAGCGTGAACCAGATGACTTCAGCAGAAGAATGATGGCGCTTCGAGACCCAAAACCTGCCGAGCTTGAAGGAATTGCGCGGAAGGCAAATGAGGACAATCGTTATTCCAAAATGGCGGACATAGGGGGCGTGGTGTCAGAACTATTCCGGGTAGTCGCGCGAAGCGCGGATAATGCAAAATAGATGTAGCAAGGGGTAAGTATGAGTCTGCGAAGTGAATTGTAAAATCTCCCCAAAATTGTAGAGGTCCCCCCTCTCCCCTTCCCCTATGTGAAACACAAGGAGGATCTCTGCTGGCATCTTCTAGTCCAGGAATGATTTGCCACTTCACAAATCACAAAATTCCGTTTTTAACTTTCCACATTCTGCAAAATTCTGTTTCAAGCATAACCGCTTTCCATGATTTTCAGACTTTGGAGTAATTATGTTGAAAACAAGTCCTAACTAAACTTGACTGGTTTCGATCCTGAAGGCAGCAAACACTTGCAACACACAAGCCACCTAGCCTAAAACACTACCATAGCACAGGCATTTAGTGGAGCCTATACCATTTCTGTAAATGTCCTACTTGTTTTCTGATCATAACTTCAATGTGTTTTGATGATTTTAAGGTGAATTTGCAACCATTTCAGATAGTAAAATGTCTGTGTATGTCTTTGGTATACGCAGGCATTCATTTGACATAGTTTTGAAGAAAAACACCTCAGTTTTTTGTCAAAAACTTACATGTATCTCTTTTGAGCCTGATAATTTTTGCTAAATTCCGTGAAATTCCGTGCAGAAAAGTAAATTCCGTTTTTTTTTTGGCTTTTCTTTTGCGATCGCAGAAAATCATTGGCCCTACTTTCTCCCAGCGCTAACTTCAAATAGTGTAACACATTCCTGAGCATAAAGTGATTTAACTGTTTCAAAGCATCTTTTTAAGTGTCTACCACATGAATTGTACTCTTAAATACCTCTGTATCAGACCAACGTTCGTGTTGAGTACAGAACTTGCTTCACACAGGAGTAAACTACACACCTGTAACATACAAAATACGTCCACCATAAAACAGATCAATGACAGACCTGATGTACCTTGTGTTTCATGTGATACTGACATTTGACTACCTTTTTTTTAAATTAAGTCTGGCTCAAGCGTAAAATGACACCGGTAAGGTAAATACAGTACCAGCCAATCAAAAGTCAAGCATCCAAATTTCTTGACTGACCTTTCAGTTTCCAATTTGAGACCTAAAATGATGTTTACAACAGCATTTTACAAATCAAGTTCAACTTCTGTTACATAGGTGACAAAAAAATTGATCCATATTTATGACATAACTTACAGGATGTACAGTATCACACCTGCACTTACACTGACTGCACTCGTAATAAAGTACCAAAGCCTGTGACTTTCACTAAAATTCCATGTCGATTTGCATACAGATTTCGCCTAATTACAATTCAATAAAACAATGAACAAATCATAACTACAGTACTGGACCATACATTTCAAGTGACCAAAGTCAATTGATGGGGTTTTAGTGTGCAATTTCTTCACTTACAAATCATACAGAAGTCTCATTTTCATACAGTAATGCATAAAAGTGAGGTTATATAACACTTTAAGCTCCGCCTTGCAATATGAATACATCAGAACTAATCAACAGTCGAGTTCTCTAACTTCAAATCAGGCTCATAATCTATGCAGAAGTGTAAGATCTCTATCATTTTCTGTAGGTATTAGAATATGTGTAAGAAAATGTACTCAACACCTGCTGAAAAGGATAGGAATGAGCAGAGAGCAACTCCCTGGAATGAGGATGAAAATTTGGGTTGGGAAATAAACTAACAGTTCAAATTACCTTAAAGTATGGTCAACATTGGTCCTGGACTCCCTAAAACATAAGTTTTCACTGTATCGTAATAAAGACAATTGGTCAAATGGCACTACTAAGAATCTACACACTCAAAACAAAGCAACTCACACTGTACAGATACATACTACAGTCCTAGTGTCCCATAGAGAGAGGCTATACTTACCAGACTTAACATTACGATTTAATTTAAGTCACTTGATCATATGTTAACTCCAAGCTCACCATTTTGCAAGCTTCACTACTCATCCCCTGTGCTCTACTGTATGTAAGTTTCCCTCATTAGTTCCATGAGCTCTACAATAAATATGATGTGCAAATCTAATCTGGCTTGTACTAATCACTTCTGTATGAATTAAACCATATCAAGACAATTTACATCTTCCCCATACAATGTCCAGCATCTAAGATAGCAAACCAAAAGTTGGCAAACACATTAAAGTTTTATACGTTCAGGTTAAAGACACATTTTTGTTTAAAAAACTATACATACACAGAGATATTACATATCAAATGTTTGTATTACACAGAGGATACGTATTGTCCAGACTCCCAGTTTTGATAATGAGCTTTTCTTTTTAGGGAACCTCACAAGAGGAATTCATTTAATCCCACAGAGGCCTAATTAAATCTAATGGGATCCCCAACAAGGGAAGATGATAAACCCATCTTACTGTATGACTGCAGGAGTGCAGACATCCCTGTCTTTTTCAAGTCCCTTTATGACAGCCTCACTTAACCTCTCAATCATGCCAGCAATGCCTCACTGTAAGACAAAGTAGATGCAGACTCACTTGCAAAATTATTGTGTTGTATTATTGCGACACAATTGGAGCACTTGTGTATTTTTACTGTACTGTACATATGCAGTTCTTCCTTTACGTTCCATCGCCATTACTACGAACTAAATAATGAAAGTACTGTATTAATTAAGCTTTGAACAGACTAGCCTGCATTTCTTTACTTACACTGGTCCCCTTATATTTCTTTTCTTTTTCAAAGTCACAAATAGTGTTTCAATACAGGTTAGTAGCTGAAATCTTTTTCAAAGTCAGCCTGATACCGAAAGTAAAAGTGCTCCTAGCTAAATGAGCAATCGTACAACAAAACAAATGTTCATGATGTGCATACAAGCAGACGCAAAGGACAATAAAGGAAATCTTTTCCTTGTTTTCAATTAAAATTTTGGGCAAAAAATACATGACTGCTGACGTGTATGGTAAAACAGCATATTGTCACTGTGCACTACATAGTAACCTACCTGTAGCTCTGAAGTCAATAAATGCTAGAAGGGCAGAATTTATGTACTGTTACAAGCTTAACTGTTTAAAATGATTCACACTACCTACAATCAATTCCCACTGGCAATACCCTTGAAAGAAACATGATAGTCATACAGTATCTATACCATGCACAAAATGTAAAGTGCTCATTTCTCAACTTGGTATTACTAAAGACAAATTCAATTCCATTTTACAAGAAAAACAAAACTATAAATTTTAAGTCCTGAACAAGATAATCCACAAAAGTAACATACACGGTTAAACTCAGCCCAAAAGAAGGAAACGCTCAGAGAGATATTGTAACCACATTTTTACAAAGTATGGTTTGACTATGATGCATGAACTCCTCAGAATGTATCTTCTTGATTTCAGGGACAAAGCAAACACCAAGGACATTTACAAGTGCTTAAATATATAAAACGTTAACCAGACTTGGTGTATGGTAACAGACTGTGTAGTATTGCTATCAAAATTCAACAATGTCCTTGGGTTGGGGGCTCCAAACTCTAGGCTACCACTTCATTTTCCAATTACAGTATAACCATACAGTACACAGGAGTGTAGCCAGAAATTTGCCGAGGGGCAAAGCATGTAAGGCAAACTATTTGAGCGTTGTGCCGCCATAGGATGGCACAAAGGATACAAGAAAATTTCGGCCAAAAAAGCCCCCAGATTGCTGGAAATAGCACTTCCCAGGTCTTTTAAGGTGCAACTAAATGAGTTACTTGCAATATCATAAAAACCATTAAAAACAAAAATATGCACAAGGGGGAGGTGGTTGCCCCTTCGTCCCCCCTCCCCCCTGGCTACGCGCCTGCAACCATACCATTGTGATTGTGCATCAGTTTTGGAAAAAAACTGAACATGGTCAAGACGAAGGAAAGCTCCCTGAAACTTTGGCCACTTACGGTAGCTTTTCAGCATATGTATACTGATAATATGAAAATTCACACGTCAAGTTTAATGTACATTACATACAGTAGATCTATTATCCCGAACCACGAGCTTTTACATGATCATGTGATGTTAAGCATTCTCACATATGCAAATGTACCCTAAATCAACACAATTATCATGTGACGAAATATAATTTGGATTTGAAATTTTTTGACCACATCGTATTCACTATACCCAGAAGAAACATATAAAACTCAAGATTCTGAGCCCAATGGATCTGCTGGAAAGACACTTCATGGGCACCCCCAGATAAAGTTTGTTATATATATCCCCTCCCTTTTCCAACATTTCAGAGCTTTGATATCAATTAAAGCCCTCCACACTACAGATTCAAATTCACCACCAGAGTTGGGTACCTTAGTAAAACTTCTGTTTTAAAATGGGAAGGGGAACCTCATGGACAAGCTTTCTCTTCAAGTTCAGGTATGTTCCATGAACTACAATACTACTTCACTATACAACACATTAGGTCTCAAATTAAGATTGGAGGGGACAAGGCAAAATTTTGGAGCAGAAGAAAGTCACAAAATGCCTCGGATATTCTTCAAAAGAGTTAAGCACTAAGTTACTGCAACATAAAACTAATGGAAAGATTTCACTGATAATATATGTTTTTACAATACCAGCAGCAGCCACATTGTGCTACATCACCTGATACCACTGTACAAGGTAAGGTACAGCTGGAATCTTTCACAGGTATCAACAGCCATCTAAATCAGGCACAAGGCAATTAATGCAGTTGGTCAACCCTTGATTTTAAGGGGCAGCACTGCTTAAGCTGGCTGTGCTATCAATTAATTCAAGGTCTCCTGCACATTTTTCTCTCATACATAGAGTGCTATCACTACAAAGTGTTGAAGAAAATTTAAGAAACATGTTTCTAATATTATATAGGGCTTACCACATTTTGCTTTTTCTCTGTAATTTTATGCTTTTTTTCAGCCTGTAGATTTCTCACTTGGTCCCTGGATTCCATGAGCCACAGTACATGTAGGGGCCTGGTTAGCTTCCAGTTTTTGAGGTTTTAATTTCAACCACTACCAGGATATTTTACTAAAGGTCTAGCTTGTCCTACTACAGGGGTACTTTTTCTTAACGTGACCAGATGTCCCCGAAAATCAGGGACAGTCCCCGAATCCAGTGTTCCGTCCTTTATGATCAAGTGTCCCTGAAAATGTCCCCGATTGAACAAATGTCCTTGAAATTCGGAATTTCCCAAGATATTAATCATATTGTAAAAAATAATTTGTTGATTGTGTAGCCCACTGTGTAGCCTACCTTTCGGACTGTAGCTGAACAGCCAGCTAGCTAGCATTATAGGCCTAGTATTACATCAACATCGAGATATATTGTAGCGCCCGGGGACAGCTCTCTATTCCGAAGTCTCTTTGCCGCACTGAGGCTAGTGTTTGAGAAAAGGTTAGGTTAGAACAAGCCCTTATCCTAACAGTGTCCTTCATGCACACATTCGGAATATAGAGACATCGGAACGAGACATCGGAACATAGAGGTGTAACCATAGCGCCCAAGTACTGTAAAATGTACGTAAGCCAACAACTAACCATATCTGCAGTCACAGAGATTGAAAGTCAAGAGCATCACTGATTTTCTATTACTGCTGTGATCACACACATTCACTGTAGCCAATGCACATACCATGCATACTCCTTACAAGGTGGCTGGTTTAGTAGTGTCCCTGATTTAGACCCCCCAAAAATGGTCACCTTGCTATATCTAGATATCAAATACTGTAAACCACTCAAGTTTGGGATTCATATGTACTCTTTTAGAATTCTATAGTGCAGTCAAATACTCTTCCAAATTTATGAGTGGTACCGGCAGTCACAGACCCCTTCAAACTTTTGACTAGCACTCAAAAATTTAAGTTAGGAACTAGCTAATAAAAGCCTTGACAAAGTGGTTTTATCCCTTGTACACACATTTTATTCTTAAAGTGCCAGCCAAGCAAATCCAAAAACTGATGACTGCTGCAAATGAAAAATTTTACACAAATCTCCACATTGATGTCCTTGCACTGCAATGTAATAATTTATGTAGTACAACTAGTGTGGCACTTTTGAAATGTGAATAACATCTAAAAGTACTACATAAGGAAATGCATACTGACAAATAAGCATTTAAGTCATTGTGAAGAGTTTGATCAAAAAAGTGAGAGACAACAGTGAGAGATCCTTCGCCATTTGTCAGGACTACGACTGCAAAATTTTAAGTGTGCTGTGTACAAAGGCCGGGATACAATTTTGTACAATACTACTGTATCGGGTTGTGTTCAAGTTCTACAACAGCTCTATTATGTAACCACATGGCTGTGCAGACACGGAAGAATTGCCCTTCAAGTCACGATCAACTATGAGAGTGCCATAATTGCATAATTATGCCCATGGATGCAAACCTTCAGTATTAAAACAGAGATGCCAACCTTATAAAAACAAATCAGACTTTCTCTCTTGAAAAATCAGATTTTTCAGTGAAAGTCAAACTTTTCAAATCACGCGCACAGAAGATCATCAGCACTTACGTACGATATACAAACAAATGCAAACCAGACTTTTCCAGCACCAATTCAGCACACTGTTTTTGTAGAGAATTTAGGCCTATGAAATGAGACAGGAGATGACTTAAAATCGTATTTTTTGCCAGCAATATCGTACAGTCGTAGTTTACTGTTTTTATCGTACTAAATACGATAAAATCGTACTGGCTGGCATCCCTGTTAAAAGATATTAGGCTTGAGTGAGTCCAATACTTGAGTTGATTACTCACAACCAAAAGGAGTCATACTACTGTATGAACAACACTGGCATACACAGTTACTGTAATAGCACAACAATATAAAGAAAAGCCTACCACCTGGGTGAGTGCTAACACCAGTATGCCATATAGGGGGCTTTTCAATGACCACATTTATGGTTCCAAAATAGCTACATTGGAAAATTAGCAGACAACTGAACGAAAAACTTGACTGAACTGAAGCAACGACAAAATGTCTGAGCAAGTGTTGTTTAAAAACTTTCAAGTGATCACAAATGCAAACCTGATAACACAAAATACTTTCTTAGCTCATGCTCTTGCCAACCTAGTTCCGCAGAATTCCAAGGAATGGCAACTGACAGGAAAGCTGAGAGTCGCATCAAAAGTTAAGTCCCAGAATGCACCCATATGTAGTCAATATCTTTTACGAGTGCAAACTGGTGCAAGGGCAGGGGAACCCAAATGTACAAAAACAGCTACATGCTACATTCTTCATTTAACTGCTAGGACTGTGACCATGTAGTGATTAATTGCAAAATGATGGCATGTGAAATAAACACTTAGTAAAAGCTACTTGCCATAAATTGCAAAAGTGTTTCATTTTTCTTCCTTTTTATGATCCACTTCTATGTTAAAGAGTTCTCCCATTAAGATTTTACTCCACCTTAGCTTTCCACAAAGCTTTTTTGTTTGTTATTATTGACACCCAAACACAACTAGACCTACATGTCCATGAATCATAACGCAATACAAACCGCAAAATTCATTTTCCTAGTCCAAGGCCAAACATGCCCTTGGTAACCAACAGTTTTTACGTTAACTGTAGGCCAAATTCTCTCATCCAAGGCCAAAATGTAATACACCTAAAATAAGAACTTAACGTACAGATTCACTGCAGACAAGCCTAAGTGTAAGCCTAAACAACTAGCAGAGTAGGGTTAAAAGTTCTGTTGTACCATAAAGTGGATGAACGTACATATGGTAAATTCAAGTAGCACAAGTATGGCAGAGAACTGTGGCGAGCCTTGTTACTTTGCGTCAATATGATTCTTCCACATTCACATTTCTACCAGTGGGTATCATTTATATGGGAATCTATTTTGATCGAGAGGCACTTTGGAAGCAGCGATTAAAGCGAATGATCTGTGTAGCTAAATACAGTATTTGGAATAAGTCACTGTCTAGTTAACAGCGCAATAAAGCCTAATTGAGAGAAAAAATACATACCCCAGATTTGGTGGTCCCCCCTTCTTCTGGAACGGGGGGAAAATCCCCTTTCACCCTCTTGACAGAAACCCTGCAGAGCCTCTGAACTGATACATCCCCAGCCAAAAGTGGCCTTCGATAAGTTTATGGAAAACAACTGTCCAAAGCCATAACAAAATTTACGGTGGTCATGGCGGTTGTGAATTTTGTGGCCTGCATTAGACCCAAAATGTAGACCCACTGCTTCTGCACACTGCATCAGCAATAACTGAAATTAATCGCTAAACAACTCCAAAATTTTGCAATTAAATGCTTAATAGTTTTGCTACATGTTCACAGCCCTAGAAACTGTAAACTGCATTTTGACATACTGGTACACATAGAGTACAGTATACTGACATCAAGAGTTAACATTCACTTCAAAGTTGCACAGTTGTACAGGTACCAGCCACCAGTTGAAAGCAGAGGGTGAAAGAAGAACAAGGTCTGGGACAAGCTATTTCCTGCAATCTGAAAGGCACTTTTGGCTAGCAGTGCACACTATGCACCAACTGATTGTTGTAGACAGTTTAGGCCTACAGACAGTAAATAGGGTTTGCAGAGCAATTCTTTTGGAAGGCAGTATTAAACTACAGTACCATACTGTACACAGTTCACTTAGCAAGCATTCTGATCTGGTCCTATGCCTTGGCAAACTCACTTTTGGGAAAGTGGTCTTGTGAAAGCATTCTTTGAAGAACCAATGACAAACCTGCTGCATGAATGAGCACCTATTTTGAAGTCTGAATTTCAAGTTGCACCATCACCTGATTTCAAACTACAGTTGTGTTGGGTCAAGGCAGTGTGTACTAGCTGGTCTTTATTTATAGCTTGGCATCAAGATGTCCAGTCATAACATCCACTTTACAAATGCTGTTCCCTCTTTTTGCCTAGTACCAAAATATCCGTTCTTTATACCAAAACGTCTCCAAAATTTCACATACACACACATCCATATAATAATGTATGAACTTTAAATGTGCTTGGAGAACTTAGACCCTAAAAAACTTAGACTTTATAAAACTATAAAATGTATAATGAAAAGATGCTAATCCAGAAAGTTCTAATGCAACATGAAATATTCTGCAAACTTTTTGAGCAATGAAAACTTCTGGAAAGGGTCAAAAAGATAAAATCATAAATTTTTTGAGCCACAAAAATGATGTAGGTGCAAAACTTTGTTGATCTTCTGTTCATATTTGCTAATGACCCATATCGTTCTGACACGTGGAAAGCTTTCATGAAGACAACTTGTCATGTGCATAAATAGGAACTACAGAGATCAAATGTTACCACACAGCATTCTGATATCAACGGTTTCCTAACAATACAGTAAATTCTATACGTGGCAAAGATGATGACGTCACTTCGTATTTTCAAACCTTTCCACAAGCTTTCACTGATCAAAACCAACTGCAATACTGGTGTAAGATCTGGAAAGGAAAAGTTATGGTAGCAAAGTAATATTACGTCGCAACTTTGCTGTGAGAAGAAAATCAATTTCAACCAGAACTGTCCTGACAGTGCTGGCCGAGTTAGAGTTAGATGAGGTTTTACGGCTCAGTTTCTAACCAATTGGTTTAGACAGTGCTGGGCGAAGACTGGTATTCGATGAGTTGTAGTGATGTGTATAGGGCACTATAGGGAGCTCTCAGTGACAGGCTATACCCTAGCCTTTATTTCCTGAGTACTAAAGCTATGTATGCAAGCTACAACCCCCTCCCCCTCCCCAACCCCCCAAAATAATGAAACAAACCGTCTCAATTTATAAGTAACTCCTTTCCTCTCCCTAATATCCCCCTCCCATCAATCAAGTTTTTGTCATCAGTACAGTAAAACCCCGTTTATCCGAACACATCGGGACCGAAGGTTGTTCGGATAACGAAAAAATTCGGATAAACGAGGTTCCAAGTTTTTGCCTCAAATACGGTACACTGGATCCCATAAGACAGTGTGTCAACACTTTCCCCAAAAAATTCCGAAAAGGCTAAAAATTGCAGACAAAATCCCCCCAAATATTTCGTTACTATTTTTTGTGACCGATGATTTCACAAATAAATTTTAAGGCTTCTAAAACAGAGATTTTACTCCCAAAATTCGAGCCTTCGCTCGTCTGAATGACCAATGCCATCTACACACTAAATGAGTGTGTGGGCTGAAGAAGAGCTGTAACGATCTGAAGAGGTATCTAGAGTATAAATTCTGCATAAATTTCCAAAAATGTTAGAGACACATGTGTAGGAGACTCTCAAACAGCAGTTCACAATGTTTTTGTAAGGTCTACCTTCGTTATTTTTAGGTACGAAGCTCACTACGTTACTAACTTTCAAATTTAGTGAAACTAGGACTTACGGTAGCCTAACGTACTTTTGTATAAGAGGATATTTAGCCTATACCGACTCATGGGTCCTAACAAGAATTTCAAAGCAAATACGTACGATATTTCTTCCAAATTTGACAAAGAGATAACAGATTGTTTTCTATGTCCACATGTCGGGTGTTTTAGCCATCGTGACATCTTTCTATGACTGTTAAAGTCCCCAGAAATATTAGTGCATTTCTGTAAAATTTATGCTGAATTTTGCCTTGTAAAGCACTGAAAACTTGGTGTCTACTACCAAAATTGCATTGAATGTTATTGTTGTTAAATCTGCCGGCTAGTTCGGATAAACGGGGTTTCGGATAAACGGGGTTCGGATAAACGGGGTTTTACTGTAGTCCTTAAACTGAACTCCATGCTACAAACAGTTTGTTTTACTCCCCACTAATGTCCTTGTCCTATCTTCACTGTAAATTCCCCCTCCCCCAATTAAGTTTTTAAAGAGAAGCCTTTAACAAAAATAGATTGATCTTCAACTTATTTCATTTCCCGGCTCTCAAAACAATGCAAACGCCTTTATTGTCATTAAATCTTAAAAAAATTTGCATCAACATCGGTCATAAACCTCTTCTGACGAAAAAAATCACAGCAATTGCTTCGTCTTTCATTGACAAACAGCAGCAAGTTTGTTGCAATGGCTCATGGCAGTACTTCCACTATTCAAAATCTAATTCCTGAAATGAACCTCAGAGTTTCCTTAAATTTTTTCTGGTTTCTTTGAATACTTCAGACTCAATTTCCCTTGCAGTGGGCACAAGCACCACCCTTATATACAAAGACTAGATTATCTCTTAAGTTGAAAAATTTGCATCAACATTACATGTACAGTATTACTTCTGAATGCTACCCCAGGGTTCGTATTAGCTGCGGGATTGCGTGAATCGCGCACAAAGGTTGTCAGTTCCTGCACAGTTCCTGTCAGTTTCTTTCACCAACACCCAGCCCAATTAGATTCTACCACAGTTATGGAATAACTTGTCAATGTTAACCTTAAAGCAGTGCACCAATGTGGAGTTAACTAGCCACTCAGGCAGACTATTCCACTTGTTGACAACTCTATGAGAGAAGCTGAACTGCCTAATGTCAAGTCTTGCAAAACACTTAACTAGCTTCTTACAATGGCCTCGAACCCGAGAATTACTTTGAACCTTTAAATACAACTACAAGATGGCAAAGAATTCCTTTCAGAGAGAAATTTGTACACCTGAAGCATGTCCCCCCTAATCCTTCTCAACTCCAGGGTGGTAAGCCCAAGATGCTTTAAAAAAGTCTAACATGATAAGGTACGTATCTCACCTCGGATATAAGGCGAGTGGCTCTCCTCTGAACTTGAAAGAAACTTGTCCTTTTCATTGAAGGGACTCCAAGCCTGGGCTGCATAGTCAAGGTGGGGTCTTACCAACTGCAGATTTAGTACAATTTCTTTACTAAAACTACTGAAATTCCTTTTGATCAATCCAAGCACCCTATCACATCACACAGCATACTACCATTCATGCTATTTATATAATCATAGCTGAAATTTTTAGGACCAAAGTGAAAAACTTTGTACTTATCTGCATTAAAAGACATTTGCCAAGTCTGAGACCATCATCCTTATCACTAGCCTTCCTATAGCGCTTAGTATCATCAGCGAACTTACTAATCAGGGGTCGAAATTCCCACTGTTCCGAGAACAGTGCTTGTAGTGCCAGAACAGTAACTTTTCAAAAGCCACCGTTCTGTGGAACAGTGTTTTTCCACAAGAAGCAAAGTGCATATAAATATATGCACATGCTAATCTTCGATAAAGTAATGACGCCCTGAATATAAAAATCCCTGTAAATTTTGGCTTACGTATGAAATGCAATCTCGTTCCACCGTTATCAATTAAAGTCGGTTACACTTGCACGTGTTATTCCCTATGCTGCATGGTACAGTACTGTGTAAATGCATTTATGAGGTTTTACTACCAAACGCAGAAAAACTTTTAGTAAAGTATGTCATTTATTGCCCTGCAAGCGAAGGTCATCTTGCATCACCCCTTGTCTTGCGTGGTATGTTCCAAATGACCTCTTAACTATTCATTGATATTCCCTCCACTTTATTGTGTGTTTAGGGCATTTTGTATTAATATTCCCTCCCAGCTAACAACTAAGCACAGCAACTTGAAACGACTAAAAGCAATTCTGACTGCTGATATCTCGCAACCAAAGTCAATGGGTCCTACAGTAAGTGTTTGCTTTTCCTCACAAGATCTTCCCACTGACTTACTGTGTGGAATGATACTTGAGTCAAGGTTATGGCAAAGGATATGACTAGAACGATTTCACGTAAATTTGCTGCGAGAAAATAACAACAGTACGGTATGTGCACTCATATGTTGGAGAACCCACTTATTGCTTTGCTGTACGCAATAAACTGCAATGCAAGGGATGAATCAAGCAAAAATATTCCTTTACCATGGAACTTTTTTGCTGTCACTCAAATCCCACTTGCCTTGCTTGCTGTGCCTTCTGCATCAATTCTGAGTGTATTTTATCCTTCAGTAGGTTTTGGGACACTGCAAAGCTAGGTCTCAGGACAATGCAAGATTATTGGTGATAAATTTGTGCTTAAAAAATAAGAACCAAAAGAAAATTAGGATATCCCACTGGCTAATCCCCTCTGCACGTGAAAATTCACCCTCCCCACGTTATGGTCAAGTTGTGCAGTCATACCACTCGAATACAGTACTGCAATTTGCACCTTTGCAGTTTGCATGAACTTTACGTACAGTATGCTGAGGTACTGTGCTCCGGAACAGTAAAATCTGATCCGGAACAATAATTTTGGAAAAAGCCCTGTTCCATGGAACAACAGCAAAAAAATTAAATTTCGACCCCTGTTAATACTAGATGTGAGAGAGCTATCAATGTCACTGATGAAAATTAAGAAAAGAAGTGGGCTAAGAACAGAACCCTGTGGAACTCCACTTGTAACTTCTTTCCAAGAAGAGAAATTACCATTAACAACAACTCTTTGAGATCTACCATTGAGCCATGAATTTATTCAGTCAGCACAACTGGGGATCGTCTAAAATACGTGACGGGTCCCCGGACGTGATGGTTTCCGTGATGGCTTGACAAAAAACCATGATGGCTTACCGTGCCGTCTTACCGTCACTGCTTAACGAGTACTTAACGTTAAGCCTGCCACTAGCCTTTCCGTTTTTCCTTGGCATTCGGGATGAAACCAGATGTTGCATCCTTCACATTGGTATTGGAAACCGGATGCCTGCATTCTACAAGTACAATGTATTGTAACGCGTTCTGATTTTTGGATCGGAGACTCTTCTGTTCTTCTCTTTTTGGTGTGGGGAAACATTTGGATCCTTTTATTTTTAAAGCATTTGAGTAGGTGAGCCCGCATTTCAGATTTTAAGAAGGTAACTTCACGGGGATCTTCTCCAAACGCTAGCGCCGTAGCGTTGGCTATGCTGTGAACCCCACAATCGTTGCTGATCGCTCATGAATATAAATGATCAGGAAATCATGTGATTTGGTCCGGAAGCCCGGAAGGAAGTCTTCCAGACAGGGCTTCCTCCACGTACCATGTTCCCACAGTCGTACTTGAGAACTCGAGCTGTCAAGTCTAATTAATCTAATCTGTTATAATAATTGTGTGTATCAAAGAAGAAATACGAATCAAGAATAAATTGGACATAAAATTATTTGCACTGTTGATCATCTTTTACCCTGAGATCGTCTAATGGAATTGCTAATCATTATCGAGGTGTTTTTGGCCGAACCCGAGAAACCAAACACAACACTAAATCAACGTTAGGTTCCGCGATGGAGTAACGTAATTTCCGTGTCGACTGTTGTAGAATACAAGTAGAACCTACTAACGCTTATCTCCGTGACGTGACTTATTTTTCAACCGTCATGGCCGTGATATCGTCACGTATTTTAGTATACCCCGCACAACTGTCCTTGATGCCTAATCTATGCAGGTTGACCATAAGTCTACCTAATGGAACTTTATCAAATGCTTTTTGAAAATCAAGGTAAACGACATCAACACTGTGACCAGAATCAAGAGATAAAGAAACATCCTCAAGAAAGCTTAGTAAATTAGTAACATAAGATCTACTTGGTAAAAACCATGTTGTGACAGATTGAGTAACCCATTATCTAAAAGATGTTTAAGCAAACAATCCTTGATTACAGATTCCATAACTTTGCACACAACTGTGGGATAAACTGACTGGCCTATCATTGCAAGGCATGCTCTGATCCCCCTTTTTGAAAACTGGAGTAACATTAGCTATCCGCCATTTTTGAAGGTGCGTCAATTACGGGCCCGAGTAAATTTCGGTGCCTTTACTGTACCTAACAAGTAACAAAGTAAGGGGCATCTGTGGCCTAGGCCTATGTTGTAACAGTATGTGCCATAACAAAGTAAGGGAGAATGACATCTGACAATCTGGACTGAAGCCATTGATTTGGCTAGGCTGTACGGCAACAGAGCACCAGTGCATAATACACATATCACGTCAAATGTTGCTTTTGCCCCAAGTATTGGCAAAGAAACTACAAGTTTTCAAGTTAGGATTATAAAACAAAATACTTAAGGCACCATGGCTTATTCTTGTTATGAAAATTACTCCTACTGTAGGCCTAATCTTTCAAAAAAAGGATAAAATAAGCTAGCCTATACTGTAACTTCTGTAGCAGAATGCACAATGTATGTACCAATGTTAACATAAGCACCAAAAATCTAGAAGGGATTTTCCCCCCTTTCTTAATTTTTTGGTGGGGATTTAAAAATATGGGGGGGGGGAGGTGACAGTTAAAATGTTGAAATATTTCAAAGTTTATGTGTCCTTTTATATGTTGTTACGATATTATTATTACTTCGCCCGTTGGATCAACTTTGAGATGTCACTAACGAATAGAAGAGTTTTGCCGAATCGGGTATTGGAACGATGTAATTTCTGAATGAAATTTTGCTCTATTTTTACTCTTTTCCTTAAAATGTTTGCAATATTTCTGGTATGTTGTTTCAAGTGCTACTTTACATCCTTCATTTCTTTGTATCAAGCACATTGCATTTGCAGGAATTTCCCCACAATGAATTATTTTTTAGCAGGAGTCTCAATTTTTTGCAGGACTCCAGCAATCCCGCGCTCTAGTGTAAACACTGGTACGTAAGGAGACACACCAATAAACCGGTCTTTTGCTGTACAGCAAAAGCGCCCTCACCATTTTCGTAGCTTCACCGGTTAAACATGCAGGGATGCATTGTGTCAGCGTTCTCCTTTAGCCTACTTTTACTTCTATGGTTTGTGCACAACTGTTTAGGGGCGAATTAAGTTAGGTTTCACTTCAATTTTCCAAATTTTGTGGTAGGCCTAGTATTGCTAACTATAGGCCTAGTAGGCTATAAGTAAAGGCCTAGTGGCCTGACCTAACTTTTTTTTAGGATAATCAATAAGAAAGCTAAGCGTTACGCTAGGTCTAGCAAGTCGGCCTAGGCTAGCATAATTTTACACAAAATGTCACTTGTCAAAGTCATGTAGGCCGAAGTTGTATGTAACTGTAAGTTAGCCTAGGCCTAAACCTACTTTGTATTTGTATTGCATTGTTGTAAGGACAGGAAGTCCGTCAACTGTAGGCCTATGTCAATGTGTAACTTAGGCTAGGCATAGTGTATGATTCAACTGAACGTAAAGAAGAGTAGGTGTATAAACTCCTTCAAGCATCTCAAATCACGTAAAAAATTCAGATGAGATTCACATTTCAAGACCATCTCATAGAAACCACTTACCAAGTACACACATTCGCGAACTGCAATAATCCAAAGTGGTAAAGTTTCTTAGGTCAAATACAATCACATACACGATAGTCTCCGTGTGCAATACTAGCACATAACCTTGTACGTACATAATGCATGATAAAGTGAGAATCCAGTGTGCAGGTGTGTGGCTGTGCATTCAGTATACATGTACGTACCACGGGCAAGATTAACTGTACGCGTAAATGTATAATGTACATAACGCCGAAGTATAAGCTTATGAATTCATACTGCGTGTAATGTATTGGCCAGGTTACGTACAAAGCTACACCATACGGTGCATCAGGAGGTGCGAAGTACGCGTTTTAGATATAAATGGCAATCCACGGCAGTGATATATTTGCATACCCAGACAGGATGCTATGTAGAAAGCGATTGTCTGATTGGTCCGATGGTAATTACTTGTTGTGGCGATTTTTCGTGGTTTCAGATGACCCAACACGGGGCCTTCATTGATCCGTTATATTCTCCCACCTGTCAAGAGTACAATAAACATAAGTAACGGTTCACCACCAAAAACAAGATCCCATTTGGGACCACGGTAGTTTTTAAATAGACACCAGTCAGAGCACTGGGCTGTACGTGAGAGAAATATTTGGCAGTTAAAAGAAGGTAAAATCATGGAATTCCTTCAATGGTAAAATCAGGGAGATGCAATGCCAACCCTCTGTATACTAAGTAAAATGCAAGGATTTAGCTTGCCATAGACTCGTGTTGCCTGGCAGAATTCTCGATTTGTAAATAAGTGTCGGCGCCAGGGGCGTAGATTTCTTTTCAACTTTGGGGGGATGGGGTGAACTATCACAAATGTGAAAAATGTGCACGCGAAGCGCGAGCCCATGACGGGTGGGGTCCAGGGGCCCGCCTTATGGCCCCTAGTGGGGTCCAGGGGCAAAGCCCCGGTGGGGATCCAGGGGCGAAGCCTCCAGAAGCTCCTGGGTTTTAATGTCTCAGAAGTGCCAGGAAGACTGTTTTAATGGGTTAATATCAGCGGTAATGTTCTTTGCCTGGCTATTAGCATATTCATACATTTAGGAAATGCTATTTGAGGATAAAACTCGTTGATAAGCTGAACTGGATTGAAATTGTACAAGAGCAACAATGTCCTGTTAGGCAGGGATCAACATATAGGGTCGTCCCAGACAACTGGATTTTCAGAGAATTCAGATATCATTACAAGACCTGCAAGTTGGCTTGAGATCAGTAGCGTGGTCAGGTTTTTTGTGATTGGGAGCACCTTAGATGATGTCGTAATAATACCTCAGTTCCCCAAGTCTGCGTAAATTACACCTTTATTTTTCATGCGTTTCTGCATTTGCATGCAGCAGTTTCAATCTTTCGTTTGTCACTACATAAAGGTGTCTCCCAGGGAAGGGGTTCCCCCTCCCCTTTCAGAATTTTTTTATTATTTATTTAAGGTCTTTTAGATGCAAAATGGTGCTACCTTTGGGATGTTTTTGGAACTGATCATATATGGCCGGAAAATGTCCATAATTTAGTGAATGCTAATTTTTGGTAAGGTAAAAGAGGAGAATATATTGTCTATTAAGAGACAGATACGTTGTCAACAAATCTCCTGAAGCTCCTTCCCTTCTGTCTACTTTACTGCCTTCTATTTCGGGAAAGTTTTACACAAAAATACGTGCTTGGAGTCCACAAAAACATTCTTGAGTTATTACGAAATATGTCCTTTCCTTCATTGTGCATTATGAAAGGGCATCTAAGGCTAGCAGATACCTGAATATGACCCCTTGGAAGCTCTGCATTAATCATATTAATTTTGGGCGGGTGGGGGGCAATGACATAGTGCGTATAATTCCTGACATCCAAATGATAATATAGAGTACGACGCCGAACACTTAACAACTGTCGTAATTTTACTACTTTTGAACTAAAATCCGGACGAACAGCTGCCAGCAATGGAAAATGAGAGGGAGGGAGAGTATAGGTGCAGGGAGGTGATATTAGACCTTTCTGATAGGTGAAGCAAAAGGGGGAAGGACTGATAAGAGCGTTACAGTGTGCTGTTTTCGTCATAAGTGTATTAAAAGTCACCATCTGTACCGATAATGGCTCAGCGCGAACTGGAGAAGCTCTTGTAAATTTTTTCGAAAAATATATAACGGCAGATACGTACTTTCAACCTTCTACATCATGCTACATATTAGATTGAAAGATCCTATATTGATGCGAGGTCCTCACAGATGTTTGGAGATGTATATCTCTTCTTCGGAAAGTGTTGTGATCAGAACAGTTTCGTTTATTATTACCTTAATATGGTCTTGACATGGAGTGTAAAAAGTGACGAATAATATTTCCATCACAAAACCTGTATTCAGACTCTACATCGAGATACTTTCAATTGCCCAACAAACCTGCATACCACTGCCATAAGCCAGTGTTTTACCTATTAATTCGTAAACTTTCACTTTTTGCTGCTGTGCTCCTCCGAAAGTTGCTATGGGAAGATACTGATAATATGAGTGACACTGACGTAAGGTTGGAAGCGCGCGGAGAGCGCGAAAATTTTGATATATTGCCAACGATTTGCTAAAATTTTGATAGTTTGAGAAACATTTGTGATAGAAAGTGAAGCGAGATTGAAAAAATTTCCTATGAAAATGAAGAATAAAATATACTTTCCATCATACACGTATCTGTAGACTGAAACATTGGGGGGGGGGGATGATTATATGCGTCATCCCCCTAGTCAAATGTTGGGGGATATATCCCCCCATCCCCCGGGGATTTAAGCCCATGGTCGGCACTGTAACAAACACGAATCAATGAAGGATTCTAGCAGAATAGCAGAAAGTTCAATGTCGAAAAAGACTATCTTTGACTTTCAGTTGCATGAGACTTGACCCAGAACTGATTCACGTGCGAATCCAGAAACCCCTAGCAGCGTTGGATCCACGGCCTTTCCTGAAAAAAATATCCTGGAAAACTTAGAATTCCTAATGAACTTAGGATATCTGGGGCCTTTTCCCACAATTTTAGTCCATTAAATGCTTGTTGCACCACTATCGAGTTTGATTTCATTGAACCAGGTATTGTGTGGTATGGAATCGAACATGTGTCCCACTACTTTCGTTAGGATTCGGAACTTAAAACGTGGAGGAAAAATGATTATGATAACTCTCCCCTCACCCACACACACACTCACATACACTTTTAAAAGTGGGGGCACGTGTCTCCTGGTTCTCCTCATTCATGTTTCTGCTTTCAGCCAGGAATAAGGCTTGAACGTTGCTCCTGGCCCCTGAGAGGCACCCCCCCCCCCCGATTTTGCACTTTGACAATTGCTGGATAATTTCTTGGTTAAACATTGTGAATCACTCCAAACAGCAGCAAGGCTTTGCTATATATGGTCCCACAAAACTAACCTTAATCATACTAGAAATCATCCCAATTTTCATCCGAGCCCCGAACCCATGAAAGCCCACACATATCCCATTATAAGTACTTAGCATGGGCCTGTCCTTGCTAGGCGTATGTTTCAGTTGACAGTGATCAGATAAATACCAATGTATTAATTAAATCATGGGCCTGCATGTACGCAGTGGCGTAATGGGCCATACTCTTTGACAATGTTTTAGTATATGTCAAGGCAGTAAAATTTACGAACTTGTAATACATAAAAACAATTGTCTTAAAGGTCGTGTGACATGCCACCAAAAAGAGCTGTTTCACTTGTCACTAAAGGAATTAAGTCCTCCAATCAAAGATCCGTTGGAATTATTTCAAAATCTTTCACCGTTCTCAAAATATATGTCTTCAAAGTTTGATGGTTTCTGAAGAAACTAATTGCCTATGCAAAAATAATGTGGAGTGTTGCACAGTTTTATGATTTCTTTTGTTAACCCTATATAAATTATCTCTTAATTACTGATCATATAGATTACAATTGGGTGAGTGATATCAATATTTTTCAAGGAAAAAATTGTCAGTTTTATAATAAACCCTTCAGGGAATAACAATGCTACCAGTGTCCTTGAACTTTAGCTTAAAAAAAAAAAAGGCTAACATGTGCCATATATGGTATGGCCCTCTTTTGATGTCACATATTTGCATATTTAGCTCATGTTTATTCAGTCATGATACAAGTGTGAAATAGAAATTTTTCTGGAAAATGGTCAATATTTGATGGATTTTAATGGGCATTGCAGCTATTTTCTGGATTTTAGTTGCTTTTTACATCAAATATCCAACTATGCTATTTTCATGTCACACGACCTTTAAATTGAGGGGTTCAACAGAGTATCTATTGAAAAATCTGGAAGACTGCAGTCCCAAGCCCCTACCCCCACCTGGTACACCAGTACGCATGACAGAGCAAGTACCAGTGTTCGCGCCAAGGCGCGGAATTGCGTGAATCCCTCTTTTGTCTTTCGAATCCCGAACAAAAATTAAATCTTATGCGGGAAAATCCCGCACACTTTTCTGCACCTGAGATCGTAACAACAATTATAGTACACACATTAAATTGCAATAGTAGCTTTACCAAGTCATAACAACCCCCTCCTTGATTTTGAAAATCCCTCCCAAAAAAAATTTCTAGAGAGGGAATTAACTCCCAGGTTCAATTCCTTAGCGCAAACACTGGCAAGTACGCATTGCTCTCTTGCGTAGTTCACCTCTTTGTGGCTATAGTGTCAAGGGGAGCCATTAATCCAACCATTAATCCGAGTAAGGCTATTGTGTAGAAGAGTTTTTGTGGTATATATTTGTTAAGCATCCAATTCAATTTGAAGCTTCTTTCTGATGCCTAAGCTTTCGGCGCAAGCTGCCTCTGGATAAGGGATGCGGGGTATACGGTCTGGCTGGACTATCCCGATTAGTAAAGAATAACAGGTTTAGGTTCCTACCGGATACTTAAAGAAAACCAGATATTCTCAAATTGAATTAATTGCCTCGTTAAATGATAGTTTTAGCTTCATAACATCTTTCCAAAAGTATTTCTTTTTTATCTGCCAATATGTTATGGGTAGAAATTGTCCAATTAGGTCAGGTGTTTCCCGTTTATTTTCCTTTACAAGTTTTTTGTGGAACTGGGCACTACCAGTATTGTAACTGGATAGCAGCTTTTACGTAGTATGTCGAGAATTAGTGGAATTGAAAGATTAAGCCAGTTTCAAAGAATACCAGTCTCACTATGTGATCACAATGTATAAATTTTAAAATTTGTGAATGAGCCTTTGGCAAACACGAATAGTGTGAGTGACATTTCGGCAGTGCCACTTTTAACAACAATTCAGAGCATACTGTTTCCCATTAACATTTAATTTCTCTTTGACAATCTAACGGATTTTGTTGTTTAAAAGATTGAAAAATGTAATTTCAAGTAATTTCAACAAACGCGTAGCCACGGCAGGAATGGTCCCCCGTCCAGTGATTCAAAAGCCCTCCTTCCCCCACCAATCGTTTCTTCCGATGTAGGCTATAGCATGTTTGTGGCTACGAATGTCTTTGTAATCATCAAATTTATATGTATATCAGGGAACGCGCGAATCGAGCCGGAAAGATCGCTTTCCATGACCATTTAGTCGTTAGGAAGTCGCCTAACATTAACGCAGCAAATATTGCAGTTGTTGACAAAATATCAGTGGTATTCCAGCCTTACCGACCAATTAATTGGAGGGGATTAGGGGCACAAATCTCGGCAGTCAAGGGAGCTGTACACATTTAAACCGGTAGGGGGACGCCATAATTATGTCCACAGCCAAAGTTAGTTACAATCTAAATAATCGACACTGGGTTTTAAATGTAGTGGATTCCAGCACACAGGAACACATTTTGAAGTAAAGCAATTTAAACACTCCCATAACTTCTGGAGGGTCAGTCTTCTTACCCCCCACGAGCCCATCAGTGGCCCTAAGGTAGACGTCTGGACCCCACACCGAAGTGGTGACGTCACGGCCCCTTGGCAGCCGATGGGTAATTTCTGCGTTATCACCCTCTCAAGTCAAATAAAGATTATCGAGACTAATGAAATACATCCGCCTTTTTACATGTTTTTTTCGTTCAAGAAATGATCAGTGCATGCAAGTTGGGAGAGGTGATAAAGTACAAAGGAACAGGTCAAACGAGAGCTGGCACCATTTGAACTGGGCTGTGTTGGGCTGATATGTCATGTGCATACGCCAACCAGAAGCAAACGGTTGTTCTTACAAAGGTCATTGACAATCGAATTTCCCTGGCGTGCGGCTTTTTTCGAGCAGCAACGAGAAGCAAAGAACGATGGCGCTACAACATTTTTAAGTCAACTAGCATTTATCAACGTGAGCCCAAGTATCCACTTTTTAAAAACACAACAGCGCCTCCAAACTTTTGTAAATTATGCAAAGGTTAAACAGATGTCTCGCGCAGCATCCCTTCTTTCGCATACACAAATTCCATGGTGGGGACCAACCACATGTGCCCCCAAAAGGTTCATGCCCACATGAATTACTGTAGATTCACTGAACAGGTCTAGTTTGCGAAGAGCTCCCTGAAGCAATTGAGATGGAAAGCTCTGATAGCTTTTGTTGCTTGGGAATCAGGCTATGAAGAGTAGAGTACAGTTGAAAGTATTAAAAGTAGCGAATTCGAAAACTTGACAAAGTTCCCAATATAGGAAAACCACACATGATTGCTCGTGAAAAGGCAAATCCCTATTTTGTGTTTTGGGGGAGCAGTGCTTCACTGTTGCAGAGTTGCTATATGTGTCCCGGATAAAGTGCTTCATAAGCCCTATATTCATTAGATATGAGAAATGTTGAAAGTAAAAACTCTTCGACTCTACGTAAACATATTTTCAAAGGGTACCCATCTTCTTACTTAACCCCACCTTTTCCAAGCTTTTTCATATGCACAATACTTCTATACTTATTGATTAATCCCAGCCGGTCCGCGTGTTCAAATTTCTGAGCGTTTTTGGGACGGCCGCACAAATCTCCACCAATAAAACTGGATAAGAAGTTAAAACAAATTGCTGTAAGAGATTAGGGATTTGCTCGGCACTAGAAAAGCCTCGGGAAGGCTGTGATTATTTTTTGCGACCAAACTTTTGATTATTCAAAGCGAAGCTTATTATGCACTGATTGTTTTCCTAATCATTGCCCATAATATCGTGAGGTTACAAAGTGGCTGGGACTCGGCATGATGAAGTCAGGATTTTTGCAGGGAAGGGTATGGTTGACTGATGTAGTGCAGTTTTTCAGACTAGTTTATTTCACAAATAGGCAACGATCTGTGTGGCGCTTTGACTTCTCCCTGAGGACACGAAATTGTAATGATACCCATAGGCGTACGAGGGTCAATTTTTCTGCGGAGGTCAGGGATGATTTTTGCCCGAATTTAAAATTTTGGACCAAGTTGCCCGAATTTTGATACCGCTGTGTCCGTTGCAAAAGAGCATATATTATTTTCTTGGCTGTTTCATTTGCCCGAATGGATCCACTATTTTCGCCCGAATTGGGAGGGCATATGTCCCCCTCCCCCCCCCCCCCTCCGCCTCGTACGCTCATAATGGCACCTCAAAGGTTGTGCCCGTACCTTGAGAGGCTATCGCCTCCCCTGACTAAATATTAAAGGATCACATCGTCGTGACTACGTCTTGAAGACCACATCTCAAAGTTCCTAAACTTTCTCTGGATCCCATGCCAGAAGTTCTCTTAAACATAAAAACAAGGGAGTAATGGGAGGGGCTGAAAACGTCAAACGAACCCCCTTTTCAACACATTATAGTTTTATTATAGCACTGAACGTGTTGAGGCATCCAAATGCAACAGATTTCAGATACCCCTCTAGAAATCCTACCGTACCTACAGCCGAGAAAAGAAAAATATAAGTTGAGAAAATAAGGAATGAATCTGTTAATCGCTTGTTTTTGTACCGGTAAAGATGTAAGAACGTCTGTATTCACTTCATATACGAGAATGTTTAGATGCATTCAGTGAAGTGCTATCGGTATTTCCGCTATCTGAGAGACACTTTTTGCAGTTTCTCACCACGCTATGCTTCACTGATGGGCACACTAGCTGGTGCAGTGAAGAAAATGCGATGTCCTGCAGACTATGACGTTTGTGATGCAAAAGTTTTCATCATATTCTCAATGACTGTATGGTAGACGAAGAGGGTTTCAATTTAATCACAGACTTGTTCATAGCCTCGGCAGAGTGCGATTCCCTGCAATCCAAAAAAGTATCATGGAATGCCAAATTTCTCCTTACCCACGGTCCAAGCCTAGGCTGAAGGCATGGTAGACGCATGAAGTTAGAAGCAGGGGCGCAAAGTCCAGGCAAAACTTGGGACCTCCCCAAACCCACTCCAGTCCCCAACCCCCAACAAAATCTTTGCTCTCCCACAAAAGTAGTGCGGCTTCGTGCTTACTGTTCCCCTCCCCCTCCCGACTGTCGGTGGCCGTGTCACGGTACGTATATATTAACAAGTTCTATTTTCAAAATGGATTTTCTACCTCTATCTGGACAGCTTTTTTTTGCGTAACTTCTGCCAAACCTTTGGCAAAATTACCGCCCAATACGACATCTTCATATGCTATTCTATGGGAAACGGACTAACTCCTTATCCCACGTGCGACAAGTAGTTGTATTATTGGCAAAAATGGCATTCTCTCAGACAAGAACAGACTCCTTGTCGCACCTGCGACAAATAGTCGGGATGCATGGACTACTTGCTGAACGTGCGACACATAGTCGGTGGTTATTAGCAAAAGTGGCACTCTTTCCGGTATTCTAGCCATAAAATCCAAAGAAAAAAGACATATTTCATGAAAATGATGACTAAACATGGAATTTGAAAACTTCCATTTTGAAATTGGAACTTGTTTATTACAAATTGCAGTTTGTCTGTTCCTGGGGTCTTTCCAAGTAGTCCCGATAGATAGCCTACTCACAAATTTCGGGAGTGACTCATTGTAGGAGTGTTACTGATGTACAGCCTGGGGGTTCAAATTTCTGGGTTTCTGCGTTTTTTCCCTTTCTTTTTTGCCAGTGGTGTTTCTCCGTCATGTGTTTTTTTGGCTGTAAGTCTGGATCCTGAGCTAACATCAGAACTAACTGAGGTCCCGAGTCCTAGTCTGAGTGAAACCTAGACGAATGCTACTAGGCAAAATGCTAGCCGAATCCTGGCGGGTGGAAGCATTCGAATCAGGCTAGGCAAATCCTGTGCTAACAAAGTTATTAGTCGCGGTTTAAGCAAAAAAAAAAAAACACTTTTATTGTGTGAAAGGAAGAACTAAATCTAAGCCTTTCTTTCATTTCTTAGGCCCCTGCGAGGTTGAAGTTCTCAAGAAGCAGTTGGCAAATAACTAAGTTGACTCGGAACTTAGTCACAGGACCAACAAGTTAAGCAGGCATGATGTCATATCCTCCGCCTCACAGTCATGAAGAAAGAATTAAATGCTTTGTCTTCCAAATTTATTTGAAGACATTACCAACATCTCACAACTTTCCTGTGCGTGGTTGAAAAGTTTTTAACACCATGCGTCTCAAGCAGTACTCGACTCACATTATCAAGACGAGATTGTGAAGCGGAATTGGCTTTACAAAAGAGGTTTTGTCCCACATGTGCTTGCTTCATGTTCCCTTTGGCTGAAAATGTGATAAATTGCCCTGCCAATGTCTTTGAGAACCAAAAGATTAAATGCCAGGTTTTGAACATACCAAAATTTATCATAGAAAAATCTTTTGGTGAAAGAAATAACCGTCGTTGCAGGTGTAAACATGTGAATATCGAATGTATCTCTTTGTTACGTACAGCAGTATTCGACGTCCGCCGCGCCAGGCAGGCGAGTTGATTACGCAATACTGTATGTGCATGATGTACGTACAGGTCACAGAATTAGGACTGCCAGTTGCTGTGTTGTCCAGTTACGCTACCATTTTCCAATTGATATTTGCTGTAGTTGAGTCGTCTTCAGGCTGTACCGCCTGAGAAGGCAAGAACTCTCAAAGACTAACCAAACAAAATGGTTTTATTAAGCAGATATTTATTAGCTCAACATGGAAAGAGAGTTAAGGTAGGTCCTATTTCCACTGGTATGAGTGGTATCAAACGTTTACGGTTTAGCCTAATCCACACTCCACAGGAAGTCCTAATGGTATAGGCCTACATGTATGACCTAGCCTATACAGTAAAACCTCTTATGGTTTATCCGAACTCCGTTTATGCAAAACACTGTTTATCCGAACTGGCCTCGCGATTTTACCAGACTAATATTCCGCACAATTAAGGCAGTGTCCACAAAGTTTTAAGGGCATTATCTCGAAATAGGCCCTGCAGGGCTAGCTTCAACCGCACTATTTGAAAGCCGTTGATTGTTTGGAAGTCAATTAGATCAAAATCACATACCTCAAAATGAGCTTATGCGCGCAGGGCCTATTTCGAGAGTATATATATAGCTTCTCGACTAGTATCACAGATGATTGCTATAGCAAACTAAATATAGTATAACAAGCTAAAGACGGCTTGCGCGGTCTTGATTTTAGCGAGGGGAATGAGGGGTAGGTGGAATTCAACGTCTGAATAAGGGATATTTATGGAATAATACGCAATATTTGTTAGATTTTTACAGAATCTGCAGGGCCTATTTCGAGAGTATATATAGAGTGTCTTCACTAGCTTTCTTTACAAAGTAAAGACGGCTTGCGCGGTCTTGATTTTAGCGAGGGGAATGAGGGGTAGGTGGAATTCAACGTCTGAATAAGGGATATTTATGGAATAATACGCAATATTTGTTAGATTTTTACAGAATCTGCAGGGCCTATTTCGAGAGTATATATAGAGTGTCTTCACTAGCTTTCTTTACAAAGTAAAGACGGCCTGCGCGGTCTTGATTTTAGCGAGGGGAATGAGGGGTAGGTGGAATTCAACGTCTGAATAAGAGATATTTACGGAATAAAACGCAACATATAATGGATATGTAAGAAATCTACAGGGCCTATTTCGAGAGTATATATATATATAGCTTCTCGACTAGTATCAAAGATGATTGCTATAGCAAACTAAATATAGTATAACAAGGTAAAGACGGCTTGTGCGGTCTTGATTTTAGCGAGGGGAATGAGGGGTAGGTGGAAGTTAACGTCTGAATAAGAGATATTTACGGAATAAAACGCAACATTCGTTAGATATGAAAGAAATCTACAGGGCCTATTTCGAGAGTATATAGGTGTCTGCACTAAGTTTAAATAACATTGTATACTTCAAAGTAACAATCAGGGCTTATTTCGAGAGTATATAAAGAGAGCTGGTTGCGCCTGCTGCTAATGATCGCGCATATACACGTATGTTCGAGCGCGTTAGCGCTCGAACATATGTGTATATGGGCGATTAGCGTACGTTCTATCTACAGTGAGAATGCTTACGCGGTTTTAATTTTACCGGAGAATGAGAGGTAGATATGCGCGTGTTAGAAACCAGAGTCTATGCGCGTTGAGTAAAAAGTATAAAAGATATGCGCGTGTAAGAAACGAGGAATTTAAAATGGGTTGTGCGTTTAAATCAATTGTGATTAGCGTACGTTCTATCTACGCTGAGAATGCTTACGCGGTTTTAATTTTACCGGAGAATGAGAGGTAGATATGCGCGTGTTAGAAACCAGAGTCTATGCGCGTTGAGTAAAAAGTATAAAAGATATGCGCGTGTAAGAAACGAGGAATTTAAATGGGTTGCGCCTTTAAATCAATTGTGGGACGTTCGAAACTGAGGCAGTTTGAAACCGGCAAAATGGGGAGAGGACGAGACATTTATCTTTTGTGGAAGGATATTCAAGAAATCATTGGAAATGCTTCTGAATGGCCTCGCCGAATCCGACTATTATTTTGGACAAAAAATGTTGTTTATTTTGATCGTATTTTACTAGCTACGTTCGTATATGTTATCGGATTGAACCCAGCTATTTTTAATGATTGGATGAATCTGATTGGTCTTTGTCGGGACAAAGCAGCCGAATACCATTTCAATGCTCTGTTTAAGAAGTTTGAAAATGGACAAAAATATAATCTTTACGCATGGAATGTTACAATGAGAAGGTATGAATATTTGGATGGAAGGGTGAGGCAGTACAGTTCCAAAGAAAAGAGAAATTAGGTAGGTGGAAACTTAATGGCAGGCAGTTTTGCCAAGAGAGTTCAAAATTTAAAAGAAGTTACATTTGCTGACTTTAGTAACCCTTGGAATTTCTATTCTTTACTTTTACAAGACGGTGAAGACGTAATTGAATGGCTTAAACATAATCAACTAATTGCATCGTCTATTACTTGCGAAATTTGTAGCAGTGCATGCTTATGGGTTAAAAGGGAGAATAAAAAGGATAGTTTTGCGTGGAGATGCCAGAAACATGGACACTGCAAGGAATACAGTATAAGAAAGTTCAGCTTTTTTGAAGGATCTCACTACGATTTCAGGGATATATTAGTATTTATCAAGAGCTTTCTAGAAGGGAATACATTATTAAAGTGTGCAAACTTCGCTGGCATTTCATATAAAAGTTCATCGATCGACTGGGCAAACTATACAAGAGATATTTTTCGGAACTATGTTTATAATAATGTTATTTTAAATGAACTCCAGCTAGAAGGAGAAATAGAAATCGACGAAAGTCTTTTTGGGCGGAAGTGCAAACATAATAGAGGAGTCAATAAAGGGGCAAAGGTCTGGATTTTTGGACTGATTGAAAGGAAAAGGAACCTTCTAATATTATATCCCGTGGAGAACAGAAGCGAAGAGCTGTTAGTCAATCTAATTAAACGACATTGCAGGCCGGGATCAACAATTTATTCTGACGGTTGGTCATCATATTGTAAACTTAATTCTGTTGGATACAAACACTTTTCAGTGTTACATAAATATTCCTTTTTAAAGGAATACAAAGATAAAGTCACAGGAGATACTGTACAAGTTCATACAAACCACATCGAAGGGGCTTGGAAGCATGCCATGGCATGCAATAATTTTTATTGGGACTCGCACAGTCAGGGTGAGATTTCACGATGACTATACAGCCAGCATAGGGGCTTAGACAATAGTTTGTAACTCTCTGAAAAATTTGGAAGAAAAATCATACACATTTGTATTGAATTCTTGCTAAGGGTCACGAGTCCATATAGGGCCTAGGCCGAGGTTTGATGCCCTACATAAGAGTAAATAATGTTAGGATAGTGTAAGACCTAGTTTCACTAAATCTGCAAAGTGCAAAGTAATCATTGGAGCTCTGGGATCATGGCCACTATCCGTCCGGTTGTTCCATTCCATTGAAAAATAGGGGGTTGCAATCTTTACTTTCACATTTTTATGGTAAATGATGAGTCGTTCTCAAAATAATTCTTCTTAGATAATTTAAAAATAAAGGTGGATAATATACAACCAAAAACATTTTGAGAACGACTCTCTTAATACCTGTAATTTTTTTTAGCAAAAAGTATGAATACTTCAGTATTCCTAATATCGGACTGTACTAGTCTGCCGGACGGATAGTGGCCATGATCAGAGCTCTGTATCTAAAATTAATGACAGAAGACCTTACAAAAACATTGCGAATGGCTGTTTGAAAGTCTGCTACTTACTGTATATGTCTCCAATATTTTTGGAAATTTTTGGCCACTGTGCGGCAAGGTCTTTACAAAAAGAGCATACAAAACTTTTGTCAACCTTCATGTTGTATTAATGTTTACATGTACTCCATTTTTCCAAGAACTATAAAGGAGTGGGACAGTTTACAAGGGACTGTCAATGCCACCAGTATTAAAACTTTTAAAGCAAACTTACGTTTTGATTAGCACCCCCCCCCATACACCCCTGGCTTATATGTTCTTTTCAAGATCCCTGCCAGTAATCAAGAAGAAGGAAGAAGACTGCCTAATCTAGGCTATAGGCTTTGAATAGTCCTTACTAAAAGACTATGGTGCAGCTCACAATACACAGACCTATGACCTATGGAAATGGTGGAGTGATTGACTGTCTGTTTCATGGTTGGAACTGGCTTCCTTTTACCATCAAATTTAGACCTAAAATCTTAATTTTCTATCATGTCTGCTCATTCCCACATCTTGCAAGAGTACTGAAGTTGTTGTAGATCATGACTGAGATCTTCTACAAAAGGTAAAATATTTGAAATAAAAACAGTCAACATTTTTGCACTGTAGAATTTACTGTGTGATTAAGAGACTTTGTTTACATCAATGCCATGAAATGCCCATAAGCCTACAATCCTGAGTAGTCCCCCACAGCCTGGGAAAGTCTTATTAGTGATGGCCAGTAACTTTCACATTCTGTGGTTTTAGTCCAGCCAGTTGTATCTTCACTATGCTCAGTCTGAACATATGATCCGGCCAAGCCCTAGTAGCCACTGGAACTACTTATTAAGCACAAAAAGCCATTGACAACAAGTCTTGATAATAGGAAGTTGCCTTCAAATATTGACTTTGTATCCCCGTAGCCTCTTGAAAGTATATGGTGAGGGGAATTGAACTTTTTACTACTGTGCATATATATATATATATATATATATATATATATATATATATATATATATATATATATATATATATATATATATATAACGCTAATTCCTACTGTACGGGGAAATCGATATATCGCGGTTTCGTTAAGGCGAAGAAAAAAACAATAAAATACATTAAAAAATATTTCCCCTTTTGGAAACCAGATATACAACAACGCTTTTTCAATGGCCTACCATCCGTACGTGTTAAAAGATATGGGTACGCAACTTGGTCAATATTGAAGTAATAGCATGTAAATCATGTGGTGAAACGGACATTACCATCCGTTTACGGATTTCTATATAAAAAGCGTGTGATTTCGCAAAGTCAACCTGATTTTTTCCCCTTTTAGACGATTTCCCCTTTTAGGCATGTTTTTTCATACGATATTTCCCCTTAATCCCAAGTTAGCAAAATATATATATATATATATATATATATATATATATATATATATATATATATATATATATATATATAGATATATATATTTTGCTAATTTGGGATTAAGGGGAAATATCGTATGAAAAAACCCGCCTATAAGGGGAAATCGTCTATAAGGGGAAAAAATCAGGTCAACTTAACGAAACTACACGCTTTTTCTATAGGAATAAGTAAACGGATGGTAATGGCCTTTTCACTACATAATATATATGCCATTACTTCAATGTTGACCAAATTACATACACGTATCTGTTAACACGTACAATTGGTGGGCCATTGAAATAACGTTGATGTATATCTGTTTTTCAAATTCAACCAAATGGCGAAATATAATCTTATGTATTTTATTGTTTTTTTTCGCCTTTTCGAAAGGTCGTCTAGCGCCCTCTAAATTTTTTCCCCCAACCGTGGGTTTTAGCGTTGTATATATATATATATATACATATATATATATATATATATGTCGAACGTGGTAAGATCGACTGTAAATGTAGGTCGAAGAGTAAGTAACTGATTCGATCTGAATTAAATTCAACCCAAGTACTGGCATAGCCTTTTGAACAAGGGAAGAATGAAAGAAGAAACCAGAAGGAAAATTGAGCCACGCGGGTTTGAACCCGGGACGGTCGCTGTCCGGGCGACTGCCTTAACCACTGCACCACTGTGACTAACGTGATTCTCGGCTTGAACCAAGGTACAAATAACGCACGCTACAATTTTCCCTCCTGGTTACCACACAAAGTGTGTAAATCCCGAAACAAATTCCGAAACGGGTAAATTAGATAGGTCGAACGTGGTAAGATCGACTGTAAATGTAGGTCGAAGAGTAAGTAACTGATTCGATCTGAATTAAATTCAACCCAAGTACTGGCATAGCCTTTTGAACAAGGGAAGAATGAAAGAAGAAACCAGAAGGAAAATTGAGCCACGCGGGTTTGAACCCGGGACGGTCGCTGTCCGGGCGACTGCCTTAACCACTGCACCACCGTGACTAATGTGATTCTCGGCTTGAACCAAGGTACAAATACCACATGCTACAATTTTCCCTCCTATATATATATATATATGTATTGTGTTCAGCTGGATTGCATCATTCGTGATCTCTGGTTGGGCTTGCATCAATGGAGAACTAGTGCTGTTCCAAAAATAGGTGCCTGCTCAGGAGGTGAATTGTGAGTGCTTCATATGGTGTTTGAACAAAGGCCAAACCAACTTGGCTTCATAGCTCAGTTGTTAGAGCGTCCGCACTAGCAAGCGGGAGGTCCCGAGTTCGAACCCCGGTGGAGTCAACTTCTTTTTTCACCTCAGCCAGATTTTCCAGTGTCACAGTTTATATATATATATATATATATATATATATATATATATATATATATATATATATATATATATATATATATATATATATATATAGATATATATACATAGATATATATAGACACGGTAACGCCCTCAAGTTGTATATATGTCCAATTACCTGTGTGACGTCCGCACAACGTTTTATTATTAAATAAAACAGAAATAAATTTGTATTGCGCAATAAGGGTGTGTGCACCTAACATACCAATATTTTACATTTATGATATACACCCCCAAATTTCAATATTAAATTAATACATAATGGGATTCTAGTGCAACTTACCTATAGTAACCCCAAACAGAGGGCGCTCGGATACTTTTTATATATTTCAAAACTTCTGAAATAACATGCAGGGAATGGTTGTTATAACGTTGTAAACATTTAGGGGACACGTATATGTACCCCTAATGTCAATGTCGCCTAAAAGTACCATTTTTTCACCCGATATGTCGCCTAAAGTGACCATTTAGGGAAATATATATATATATATATATATATATATATCCCTGAAGCCTCTCCCCAAAATGTCCCTACTGATTATGTATCCTCGTAGCCTGATAAAAGGTAAGTTGCAAAGGGTTGTCCACAAAAGGGTTGTCCACATTTGGAATAGTCTTCCAGTCTCAGCTGTGTTAGCAAGCACTATCAATGAATATAAGGGCCACATAGACAAATTTTTAAGCAAACTGTGGGAACTTATGTGAGCTAGAGAACTGGCTCCCTGCTCCATCATCATTCACCTATCAATCCTTGAGAAGTGGAGGGTACAGGTAAATACAGGTACTGTAAATACAAAATGCTGCATTCACAGCCAATGATAAGTGGTACAAGACTTTTATGATGTTTTCAAATATGTACACTTTTTCCTAGACACAGTAGCTTACATTTTGCCAAACAGAGCTTCCATGTGCAGGGTATTTCTACAATTACTGCTTGAATGCGAAGTTACTGTACAGTAAATTCTATCAAGGAACAAAGTTGGTGATTTTATATCAAATTTTTGGACAGGGTTCCAACAGTTACTTGAAAATCCTTGGAATCCTTTAAAAAATTACAGTCCTTGAAAAGTACTGAAATTTAGAAATTTTCTGAAAAGTCCTTGAAAGTAGAGATTCCAAGAAAAAGTACTTAAAAAGTCCTTTTATCTGTATATAATTATGTCTTGTCTAGTGTGGGGTGGGGTCCAATCAGGGAGCCATTAGGTAGGTACTGTACTTTTCTGGTCTGATTTCATGCCCTCTTCCAGTCCTTTTAGTTCTGTACTGTACTAAACTTCATCTCTATTTCATCCAATGGCTCTCTTTTTGGTGATGACATTTTCCCTCATGCTGGAAACTTACATTGCAGCTATATTTTACAATTGACTTCAGTCCACAAGAACTGGAGATCAGCATCCCTTGCCACCATAGCAGGGCTCGAAATAACGGGGCCCGTGGGCCTGATGCTCCTAGAAATTCGCTCGGGCCCATAGCTTCTACAGGGAAAGGGGCCCGGTTGGCTCCTAGAAATTTCAAGCCTAACTGTACAGTCTGCACGTGACCCTCTCTATCCACAACTCAACGATCTTATATCTCGCACAGCCTGTGTATTCCTATACTTGTACAGGCACTGAAAACCTGCGAAAACATACATAATTTTTGAAATCAGTTCACATCGCTCATCAACAGTCTGCTTTGTCACAACACAGAAGATCACTCACGTAGACATAAACCGATATCAGTCATGAGTAATATAGGCCTCACAAGATCAACTGACAAAGACAGTTGGCGGGAATTGAACAGTGCCCTTCATTTTACGGGCAATAACTTCTGGAGTTTTGAGAAAATTTTGAAAACGTGGCATTAGCCCAGGGCTTGAAATCTTGAAAAAGGGCACGGCCAAAATGAGGGAAATGGCCGTCGGTCTATGTTATTTCAATGGACATTTACTGAGGGGCCTCACAGCCATCAGAAAGGGCCCGACGGCCATGACCGTTGGTGCCGTCAGGTTATTTTGAGTCCTGCTAGCCTACATGCAACATGGTCTAAGAGGGTGTGGACAGATTGGTTTCAGGCTAGTTTCAGCCTCAACTTGCCTTAATTATACCCATACTACACATTTTCAAGCACGTAAAAAGCACCTGAACACTTTATCAGTCCTTTTTTATTTGTAAGTTTTGGGCCCCTTGATTTCTCATTTGGCCCCTAGATTCCATGGGATAGGGGCCCGGCAGGCCCACAAAGGTTGAAGGCTTATTTCGACCCCTGCATAGGTAATATGAGCCCTAACTTGCAGTATGCCACAGTTTAGTGAAGTGACGTTCTGCATTATACTTACAAGTCCTCTGTTTTCCTTTGCTTATACCTGTTTTCATAAACTTACCTAAGTTGCAAGTCCTTTGTGCACATAAACTCTCTTTCAGGATTAGCAAAATTGTGAGTTTTGAGACATGTTTGGTGTTCTCTTGGTGTCAGAACAAGGTTAGAGAAAAGTGCCATGCTATTGTCCCCATTTTATAACTATTCCAGACATTTCAGGATTAAACCCAAGGTGTGACCCTTGCACCTGCCCCACTAGGGGCCTTAGCAGGGCTGGAAAAAATGTTTATTTCCCAGGAAGGGAGTAAAATTTTCCTTAATTCTTTCCAAATTTTGATGTATAAAAAAGGATAATTTCCCTCCAATTGCCAAAATTTCCCTCCAAATGCCAAAATTTCCCGGGATGGAGAGCTTCCCAACTTTTTCCACCCATGGGCCTTAGATTCAGGTCCTTGTACAGCAAGCAGCCTAGGGAATAATCCAAGTTTCAACAGCACCAGGAAAAAGCCAAACAAGCAACACTTTTTGTTGAGTTTGTGATTTTCTTCTTGTCTGTATGACAGGTGAAGGGGGAGTTCTCATTTAGGAGAGGGAAAAAAGTTTTGAGGGTCATGGGTATGAGTATGCATTGCACTGATTCTGTATGGCAGGGGTGGTGACAGGATTTCCCAGAGGGGGGGGGCAGAACTTTGGGCCACACACCATCATGGGGAGCACTGAGTGCTCCTGCTTTGCCTTTGGCACTGTTTGGTCAACCAATTTCACTCCTAATTTCTTCATCTGATGTGCACATGAAGAATCCCATCAACCACAGAATTGCTACAGTTGCCCTTTTTCTGGATCCTGTGTGGTGGCTCATATTAAGTTTGCTGCTACAAAATGTCGAGCAATCTTTTCCATTGCCACAGGATTGCGACAAAAAAATTCTGTTAAAGCTACTTTTTTCTGACATATATGACAGTTTTCTTTCAGGTCACAAAGAAAAACATGACATTTCTTTGAGCAGGATTCCAACCTGTAGATTCCCAAACCACTATTAAGTTTTGAGGATATACTCTATGTCCCCTCCATAAGAGATTGGAGTTGTAATTTAATATTGCATTGTTTACTGTTAGTGTGTAGCCATGCCTGTCAGGTTAGCCTAATTCCTGGGGCTTGAGAACTTTTCAGAATGTGAAGATTAAGGTGAAACTTTGTGAAGCACTTTGAAACCTGTTACAGGTGTGAAGCACTACAGTATGTGATAAGAATAGATTATGACCTTTTAAAATTGTGACATTGACATGTTCTTTCATCTTTTAGAGGAAGCATGACTTTAGTGATAAATTGCGAATCTATGCCAGGGGAGGAACGGGAGGCCAGGGCTACCCCACTTATGGAGGTATCGGAGGTGATGGGGGCAACATCTATTTAGAAGCCTCATCAAAAATGACCTTCAGGAAACTCAGAAACAAGAATCCCTCAAAACGGTTTGTCGCTGAACACGGTAAAAATAGCAGGTGAGTTGCAGCCATTAGTTACAATGAATTGGCAATTGATGAAATGAGCACTCTTGGTATCAAAGAAAAAGACTTCCAGTATAATCTACAGTAACCACTTTTTCTTGTTATTTGGTTATCAGTGGTTTTTTGCTCACATTTACCAGCATACTGTGAATGTGGTGCGACTCATTGTAGGCTTACAGTACTATCCTCAATCATGTCTGTCATATTAGACAGTGTTACTTGTCAGCTACTGAATTCTGTGAATTATTGTGAAGTTCAGTTACTAACCTGCACCCAAGTTAATTTTGAATGAGGGTTTTGATGAATCTCTTAGTGGTAACAAGTGCTTCCTTATTTACATACTTTTCTTATGCCTATGTTACTTTTTGCAGTTTGGCCAATACATGTACAGTATTTGTACTACAGTTTTTCATTACTCAAGTTTTGGAATAATGATTTTACAATATCATATCATGTACAACTCTGTTAGGAAATTTTTACATCCTTCCCTGGGGTTTGATACAAAAGTGCAGGTAACCCAACTTGTTTCCTTCATGTGTACTAATTGGTGTGTTTGCTTGGTTGGCTGGCCAGCCGACTGCTCAAGTTTCTTGTGTAATGCCTTTAACAATTTGCATTGCTAATTTAACAATGAATGCAGTCAGAGATGGTGTTTGTGGTCCCTGTGTCCTTCTCCACTGAGAAAGTCAAGCAAACAATTAGCTAATAAGTCATGCCCGAGTTTGTTTATCAAAGAGATTAACTTCGGTGATCGACAGGGAGAGGTTAGTCTTCAGACTCTAACTCTGTCATTCAGCTTATGTTTCTTGGAGAAATAATAATAAGGAAGACAAACAGATTATAACATATCAGTATTATACCCATAATAACAAGCCTAGCGTATTCTCTCTATTTAATGCCCAGGAGTGTGAAATTTTCCAGAAGGGGGTGCACAATATATAAGGGTTGGATTGTCAACTGAAATTGTTACCATACTGTACACTTCACGTTGCCATACGCATGTGGCATTCAAGTACTTTTCACACAAGTCCAACTAAATATTTCCAACTTCCAAGATTTCATGAATAAGACCTAGAAGGACCAATAGACCCTTTTCCAAATAGCAATTGCAATGAATTGTGGGACAGAGTTCTGGTAGGCAATGTTTTTGTCCATTGCATTTTGCTGTGGCAAAATATGATGCACACCAAAATTCTATCCCACAATCCTTTGTAATTCCTGTTGGGAAAAGAGCCTATGGAACACTTTAATAAAACAATTTGATAGTTCACAGTGTTTGGTCCGTCAGCTGTAAACACCATCGGGGATGATGAAGGTAGGATTGATACACAAAGCGCTGAAATCAGAAGCTGAGAAGTTACGTTCGGGTACTTGTGGTGCGAATCATTCACCTGGTGAAAAAAGATTTTCATTTATTGAGCAGTGCATTAGAAAAACTTTGGGGGGCATAATTATTATGGGGGGTTTGAAAGAGAAAATAGGGTAATGGATCAAAACTACTAGTCTGCATATATATGATAGCGTTGGAACATAGACATGTCATAAGATACGGATGTCCAGGTATATGCATGTTTGATGCTGAGTGCCGATTTAGTTTGAACCATAAGGGTCTTAAGGTAGGGATGGTGGTGCCCCCCCCCCCATGAATGTTTTCTTCAGACTCCCAAAATGTGAAATGGTGGTGCAAGGGTTGCTTTTGCATTCTGAACAAGTCAATTTTGTTGTACAGAGATGAAAGTGTTATAAAATAGGGCTTTGTAAATTAGAGTATTTTCACATGACTGTGGGGGAAGGGGGCTATGGGGTTATGAGTGGATGATGGACATTGTTATGTGGTGCTGACCAGAGTAGGCACATCCCTGGATGTCAGAAGAAAGAGGTGTCACAACCAACACTTAAGTTTTCAACATAATTGCTTAATTTACATACTATGCACTAATTAGCCCTTGTTCACTGGAATTATGATTGGGACCATAAAGAATCCTTTTATCTGGGTTATCCTCACTTAACCTTTGACACAGTCCTTTGATGCAGTAAAAGACAAATCCTCACCATATGCTCAGATCACATTATGCTGAATGATGACATTAAATTTTTCTTTGTTCCTTTGGGCTGCTTATTAGAAATTTTTTGTATTTTCTTCAAATTGATTTCTCCTTCTTCTTTGTTCTCAATATCACAAGCCTTTGGACTTTTTTCTGAATCTCTCATTATTCACAGGTTCAGGTCTCTCCAGGGTAGTCGAGGCTCAGATATTTTTGTTCCGATTCCCCTAGGTGTGTGCGTGACAGATGATAACAAGAACATGCTCGGTGAGTGTTGTGTTCATGAATTCACTGACTTCAAAATTTTTCACAGCTATCACATTATTGATAACCAGCCTCCAGGTGGCCAGTTACTTTAGACCATTTCAGAGAATTTTCTTTATATTGAATACATGAACACACCTTATTGCCAAAAATCTACAATTCAAAAGACCACTGGTGGATCTAAGGCCTTCATTTGGGAGGGGCCAAACAGGTGGTACAGTGATATGGGGAGGGGGGTATCCTCCTCCCCTTTGGAAAATTTTTCTGTAACTGAATGCCCTCAGATGCAATTTGGTGCAACAAAAGTGTCCAATTGTGAAGTTAATTTTCTTCTAAAAAATTTTGTTTTCCAAGGTATAATTCTTGATGAAAAAATCAAGTATTTACAGAACAAAATTAGGATGATCTTTCTAAAAGAAATTTTAATTCTCACAGGTTGTGGAATTTCATTTTCCTTTACAACTTGCCTTAGCTGCAAAATGTTGCTAAAATCCCAATCCCCATACGTTAAAGGATTCCGTTTCACAAATTATGATGGTGAAACATATTGAGGTCACTCTAAGAAAGTTTTCGCTTTTATAAAACAAGAAAAAAAGAATGTGAATCAGTTTGTACCTGCAAATCTATTGGTGGACTTGATCTTATTTGCAAGCTATAAATCTTTACCCCAGAATTTTCCTACCAAGAGATATACCTACAACAAGTTCAGAGTTTCCAGTTTAAGCGGAAGATGGGAACGAACCTAATAAGGCCAGCAGGCTCTGTTTGCAGTTTGTGTACAGAGCTGTATGTATAACGCTCTGTGTAGGTTTTGTGTGTTAAATTTAAGGCTGCATGTCTTTGTGTGTGCGTGCTTGAAATATATGATGGTTTACACGCATTTGCCCGGGAGCTTGAGGTAGCATGCTGCATCAAAAATTGACGTGCTTATTGTGACAGCAGTTATTGACATGCATTGTTGGTTTGATAAGTGCATGAAATTTGAATGTGGCCTTATTAGGTTACTTCACCATATAGTATGACATGTTATGAATTTCCAAGTACAGTAAAACCCCGTTTATCCGAACCCCATTTATCCGGAACCCCGTTTATCCGAACGAGCCGTCAGATTTAACAACAATAATAGTCAACACAGTTACAGTAGTATACACCAAGTTTTAAGTGCTTTACAAGGCAAAATTCAACGTAAATTTTTGCAGAAATGTACTAATTTTTCTCGGGACTTTAAAAGTAATGGAAAGATGTCACGATGGCTAAAACAGCCGACATGTGGACACAGAAAACAATCTGAAATGAAATATCGTACGTATTTGCTTTGAAATTCTTGTTAGAAGCCATGAGTCGGTATAGGCTTAATATCCTTTTAGCTTTTCTTCAGTACACACATTCATTTAGTGTGTTGAAAGCACTGGTCATTCAGACGAGCAAAGGCTCAAATGTTTGGGATAAAATCTCTCTGTTTTAGACGTCTTAAAATTTATTTGTCATATCATCGGTCACAAAAAGTAGTAACTCAATATTTTGGGGGATTTTGTCTGCAATTTTAAGCCTTTTCGGAATTATTTTGGAAATGTGTTGACACACTGTCTTATATGGACCCAGTGTACCGTACTTAAGGTAAAACATTGGAATCTCGTTTATCCGAACTTTTTCGTTATCCGAACAAGCTTCGGTCCCGATGTGTTTGGATAAACGGGGTTTTACTGTAGTAATTCGACTACTTATTCGCCAGTAAAAGTCTCCCTGTTGCAGTTTATTCGTTAATTATTCAGCGAATTTTCAAAAACATTTATTTGGCCCACCATTGGGTGAGGACATGGCCCCCATTGTCCCCCCTTGGATCCGCCAGTTCAAAAGACTTGATGATTGGGCCATTTGTTTTTGTTGTTTTATATGTTAATATGGGTTTAGTTTTGTGTGTGTGTGTGAAAGTGTCATACTTGCATCATGAGCAGACATTCCAAGTTTTTTATTCCAGAAACAAAGACATTTTTATACTGATACTTGTAACTGTAACCAGAGAAAGTAGGAGTGCATAACCCAAGTTTTGCTAAGTACCATCCAAAAAATCAGTACCATATTGTATAATAGAAGTTAACTTGTAGTAGCTTGATTTGCAACAACTAGTCTGGCTGGCAAAGAAAATTTTTCACATTCTGAAGTTCTATAGATCATAGAAAAAAAGTTTGTAAAGTTATCAGTGACTGATTGGCAATCACAAAGGAGCTTAGCACTTTGCGCCCTCTCTTTCCCATTCCCCTGTATTTCCTTCCTTAGGAAAAACTTGAGATTCTTTTGTGTATTTCAATCTCATCGGAAAATGTTAAAGACTAAACTGGGACACTGAAACATCACTGCAGGATACAGTAATTTGTCAGATCAGGTTGGTTGAAATGTTGGCATCGAAGTTATTTTCCATATCATAACTTTTTTTCAGGCGACATAAATAGTGTGGGCCAACGGCTACTGGTGGCAAAAGGTGGGCGAGGAGGATGTGCAGAGAGTGACTGGAGAGGACTAGCTGGGGAAAAGATTTGTCTCAATCTGGAACTCAAGCTAATTGCTGATGTTGGTTTTGTTGGGTAGGTTAAATTTATTCCTTTTAAATGAGTATTCACATTTTTCCGGTGTGCTGCATTTGGAAATCAGTCTCATGTCCAAGCAATAAAGTAGTTGAATGTGTTGGCATTGCAGTTTGCAACCCAGCAAACCCCAGTTGTGAATCTTTTTTAACGTAGCTTCCCGAAAGTTGCAAACCAAATTTTGTCACGTTTTGTCCAAAGGTAAAAATGAAGGCAGTTTTAACTATTGATTTTAGCAATTGCTATGCAGGATGTGTTTTCCATGTGACATTTGGCTCATTTTCTGAAATAAAACTGTTTCATTCCATCTCTTTCAGTTTTCCAAATGCTGGGAAATCTACTCTGTTGAAAGCATTGTCCAGAACTGAGCCCAGAATAGCTGAGTTTCCTTGTAAGTGTAAAGATTTACTTATATTGCATGTATTTGTGTAATGTGTCTTAGGGGACGGTCACAAACCTAACCGGGCGGTACGGGCCGGTGAAATCCGATCTCACAGTGCCCATTATGCATGTGCATATATACCTCCCACGCTTGACTGCTCTCTTAGCAACAACCAGCCCATATAATGAGCAAGGCCCTGTGGCAACGTTAAGCTGTGTATTGTGCGGGAACAATAGCTAGACATCGATGTGTCTGGAATCTTCAATTGCGGATTTACTATTGATAGAAAAAAAGCTTTAGAAAAGATCGACATTCAGTTAGTCAGTGCTGAACGTCAAAAAAGCATACCCAGGTAGACAGAGAGTACTGCATATTGTACAGTACTGTGATCGTTTAACTCCCGTACAATATCGAGGAATCAAATTTCTTTGAATCTGCGCGATTTTGTGCGGAGTTGTTCGAATTTCTGCAATTTTGCGTGATTTCAAAAATCATACAAAAATTCGACCGCAAAGGTTCGTGGAAAATTCGTACAATTATTTGCGGTTTTTATGGTCAGTTCTTCACCGTACAAAATGGCACAAAATAGTTGACAAGGTCTATTAAAAATCAAACAGTCGTTCAGTCATCGAACGCGAGTTTAAAATGTAAACTGTTGATCTGGAAAAGTACCGATCATTCACTTAACGTTGCAGTTGCTTATGTAGCAGGATATGCTTTCACACACTTCAGATGAACGGACGAAACGTGTGTTTATTGTAAACACTGGTGCACTACTCGTTATGTATGCAGTGTATGTTGTAACATAACGATTAAAGGCGAAAGATTCATTTTTATATGCCTTTATAAAGTATATTTTAAAGTTTGGTAAGTGGAAGTAACTACCACCGATTTTTTTTTTCTTTTTGCTGGGGCACCGTTTTTGACGTACCGCCATGCGTGTTCATAATCCAGCTGTGCTACAGTGTATTGTGCTAACATTACACCTTTCGTAACTTGCTATTTAAAGACATGAAGTAATATTCGTCAAGTTTAAATCTATAAGAAGGGTGCCGTCGAAACATAGATGACAATCATCAACAAGGGTAGGCATTTGCATATTTTCGGGGGAGGGGCCCAACCGCTTCTGCTTGAAAAAAAGTCTGCATTACCTAAGGTATGATCCGATTTTTCAACAAATCCTCCACAGAAACAGGTTTGGCCCCTCCGGTTGGGAGGGGCTGGATTCCCCACCCATCCTTTCTCAGAAATCATACATATTTTCGTGTTGGATGAGGCCTATTTGTAAAAGTTGCCCCCCCCCCCCAAATTTGCAATCCAGTGTAAGCCTAATTTCATGTTTGCAGAAAGTTCTCTTACCTTGGAAAGCATGAAAAGTAGCATAAAATTAATCAGCCGTCCCGAACCGTCATTCTTTGAATATATATCCTATTTATTTCCTACCGTAGTTTGTGAAATGAGCGGCGCTTTCCTCTGTTTATTAATTCATCTTCAGGGCATATAGAAAGGCGAGGTGCAACAATCGTTTTAACGGCCATGGAGGGTGTTTCCATACCTTTCCGCTCGGACAACCGCAAATACAATTTTTCGCGGCAATACGATGAGGAATGACCCTTTAATAGATAATCGCTAGGCCCGCATAAATGAAACTGCAACCCACTTCACTGTCTTATTTTTCAGCCCATTATTGTACTTTCTTACATTTTATAGCCCAATGCAGCACAAATTATTCGCATACACTTCCTTGCTAGCGTAGCTCGTTGCTACATGGCGAATGTAGACTACAGGTACAGTACTATTCCATGAGAAACCTTCAACTCGAGAATTTCCCAGGCACCTGCAATGGGCCCAACTTATTTGCATGCAACGTTCGTGTGCATTGCTTTGCTAGTGACGTCATTGGACTTCCCCCTTTTTTTCACACACTTAACGCGTGTAAAATTTTAATTGGCTGCTACCAATCACCGTTAACGACCAACTGTTAAATCCCGCCCTACTAGGCTACACCCACCTCTTGAAAACATACAGCACTTCTGACTTACTGTACTGTCTATTTACGATCGTACTGCCACTTCAGCGTGTAGGCCTGTAGTGGTACGTACAGTACAGTAACCTAACGAAGTAAATCTCATATCCTGGGTAACGCGCCGCTCTACGCAAGTTACGAACCAGCTGTCATGGCCAAAATTCAGCATGCAGATTTTCAGCAAAATCAGCCATTACGAGCTAAATTTTGTACCTTATCTCTTTCATGGGTGTAGAATAAGTCTGCTCTTGTGAAAAGTATTCGGTAAAAGTTTGGTATCGGACGAAATATCGCTTATGTGTAAATCCCAAGATGGCGCTGGCTGTCGAAGGTTGAAAAAAAATCCCGGGCGATATGTGTGACGTCACGAAAACGTACGGGGACTAATTGGGTATACGACTTCCAAAAAAGGTTACGCAAAAATGGGCGCTGGCCGCTTGTGAATGAATGAGTGTTAAACCCAGAGCTGCGATTGGATATTTCACGTTAAAAGGAGCTGTATTTCCCAGGAATTTGCAGCGGCACTCATAATAACAGCATGGAACATATGGTATTTGCACATAACGCAATACAGTATTAGGCCCATGTGTGAATAAATGGTATTGTACAAGACTAGACCTGCAGGCTGGCGCCTATAGTGTACACAGCGTGTGACAGTAAAATGACAATGCAGGTACGGTTTCCCAAGGGCCGGGTTAAAATTCGGATCATGTTAGCATAGTACACCGCGGGTGAATTTTAGGGAGATCTTCATTCTCTTACTGAATGGACTATAATTGGATTAATGTTTTTTTTCCCCAAGGACTCGGACTTCAAAAGTTTTGTCAAGTAGGTAAGATTCAAAATTTTAGCAGTTGCGTCGTAGCGTGTAAAGTATAGGGAGGTTGGTTAGAAAGGTTCCAAAGGTTAGGGGTGGGGTTAAAAATGGGATCCATATCCATCGCAACAACTGTGTGAAATGAAAACGAAAAAAGGGCGAGGCCCTGGCCGTATGGGCCGGGCGGTCCCCAAATATCAGAAACCTGACTAAATTGGGCAGTTATTTTGTCTCGGTCGGGCGGAAAATTGAACAGTTAAATTAGGTCATGAGTCGGGCAAAAATCATCGCCCTCCCTGAGAAAGACAGTCACGGCCATGGGCGAAACTTGCATTTGTATTGTACCGGAACTAAGATGTGATACCATTGCAATGGCTTTCCCTCTGACTATTTTGGTAGCCAACAGAATGATTCAATTTTATGGACTTGAACAATTGTACAAAAAGTCCACTCAAACAGTAGAAATTTATATGATCTTTAAACTTTATGTACAGGGAGTTCTTTACCAGCTGCGCGAATTTGTTAATAGGGCAAAATTCGTACAAATCGTGGAATGGCGTAAAAGAGTGCAACCTCATTTGAAAATCTACAGGAAGGAGTGTATAAATGATATCAATTCGTTGAAATTCAATTCAGTCAAACTTCGGTAATGAAACTATTCCATAGATAAGAAAATATGAAAAAATATATGCTATAGAACAATTACTATGGAAAACTTTTCCTCCCATTCTTGGCGTTCGCCGATCGAAAAACTTGCATCTTTCATTACCGTAAGCTTTCACCAGAGGCTTAACAGTAGAGCGTTTGAAAATCCTTCCGTTAACGGAACCAGTTTTTTTCTAACCATCGAAAGAAAATCTTTTCACGTTCAAAAAAAAAGAATATTTATTGTGTGACCCTTTGAAAATTATATCAGTTAGCCTGCAACTTCATGAGTCTTTTATATACAAAGTTAGGAAAAACGGAAGGGCCGCCATTTACTTTCGAAAATCCCTTTGCAATTATGAATAAATTTCGTAAGTTTGGAAAGAAAAAATCTGGAACGTTCGCAATGTTTTCATACCTTCCGTCGAAAATATTTCCGCACATTCGAAAATATTCTGAGGCGTTTGAAAATCCTTCTGTTAACGGAACCATTTTTTTTTCTCAAACGTTAGAAAAATCTTTTCATGTTCAAAAAAAAAAGAAAACATTTATTGCATGGCCCTTTGAAAATTATATCATTTAGCCTGCAACTTCATGAGTGTTTTATAAAAAAAAGTAAGAAAAACGGAAGGCCGCCATTTACTTTCGAAAATCCCCTTGCAATTATGAATTAATTCCGTAAGTTTGGAAAGAAAATATCTGGACCGTTCCAAAATGCTTTCGTACCTTCTGTCAAAATTATTTTCGCACGTTCGGAGATATTCTTACGCTTTTGCAAATCCTTTCCGTCACTGAACGATTTCTTTCAAACGTTAAAAAAATTTCGCACGTTCAAAAAAGAAAGAAAATTTTCAATTGCGTAACCTTTGAAATTTATATTGGTTAGCCTGAAACTTTCATACATTGTACGTAAAAAGAAAGGGGAGGGCCGCCATTTGCTTTCGAATTTCTATTTGTAATTATGAATACATTTGGTAAGCTTGGAAAGCAAAAATCTGGAACGTTCGAAAATCCTTCGAACCTTTTGTCGAAGATTGATTTAGAGGAATATTCATCTCTTAGGCCCCCACACTTTTGGATAAGTGCGTGCAAATGATTATAAACCATTACATCGTAGTAGTGTAAGCTTCGGCCCGCCCGATCGTTATAGCAGATGCTATCACGTACGTGCGTGCAAACCAAAGGTAAACAGGAGGTAAGGAGTAGTGAAATAGACTCGACGGTACAGAATTTAAGTCAGGCTAACGCAGTTAGCTAGCAGCGTTAGGAAAAGCAGTTTACTGCAATCAACGATTGTAGCGTTACTAGCAGTAGAGCCCTCAATCGCTGGTAACGCAACTTTCGTAATCGTTACTAGCGTTAGACTCGCATCGGTAGGAATTTTTTCTAACGCAAAATTTCTAACGATTAACGCAACTAACGTCCATTTTATTCTGAAATGTACTGTACCCTAAAATATTCGAAATTGTGAAGCCCTTCATCTGTTTTTGTATGGAGACTACTATACTCCCGCATACATAAACACGTCGGTGGACTGTTGATTAAGGGCAAAGTTCTTCACACAGCTGTGGGTATATTAAGTGAGCTATACACATCGAAAATCCTGTTCACATCAAGTACTAAGCTGTTCTATTCAGGCGAGAGAACCATTGTTAATGCTCTTTTGTGCTGCTGGAGCTTTCTCCAGTGAGGAGAATGTAACGGTGCTCTCCGCAGAGACTTTCCCAGACTAAAGTGCATCCAAGCGTGACTCATTAACTGCTGGTTGCCAGAGCATTATGAATGGTAGCAACAGCTGCCAGTCGGTTCCGGGCAGTTAGGTTTGTGAGCATTCCCTTAAAGTTTGTGGTATTTGCACCACATATCAAAAACTTGGGACAGCTGACACTAGTTGGTTACTAAATTGGTTTACAAAAGATGTTGGTCAGTTTTGGAGAAAATGTTTTCACTGTTTGTTCATCTGAGGCAGATTTTCCAAGCCAAGATATATTTTGGTATGTCTTCTTAGTTTTGATGTTCAGACCTTTTAAAAGAAAATCAAGGAGAGTTGCTAAAATGCTAAATCCTACTAGTATGGAACTTAAAGCTCTCCTTGTCACATGCACACATTTGTAATTTTGCTCTCCTTAGGGTGTTTCTAGGCTTTTAAGTGACTCCTACTTAGCCTACATTCAGCTACTTTTTGAACCTTGCTCCTAGTTCTCTCTTTTTCTTGAAAATTCTGTTTTATGCTGTTTTTTCTTTGTTTACTATTTTACACATAAGAATTTTATCAAATGACATATGTTCAAGAGTAAATATGACACTTTGAAGATTGGTGAGTAGTGATGGACGAATGACCTGCAAAAATGCTACTTTTGTCCTGCAATATTTTACTTTTTTCTATCTTTTTGAGATTCTTGGTACTACTTAATTTATTTTTTCACCTGAGTCCACTTGAAAGTCTCAGTGTCTTTCTCCTGGGCATTAACATAACATTCCACAATTGTTCCTAGTGTGGTTATCTTGTATGAAACTGAGTATGATTCTCAAAAGGCAGTCGTGGGTACTAGGCCTGTGCTGTTTCTATGAACTAATTTGTAACAAGATTGCAAATTTTTCACTCATTATTGATGAAATTGGTTTGTGTAGGAGGATGAATTGAAATGTCAAATGGTTTCAAGCAGTGTGGTTTGTTACTCTCCTGGACCATATCTGTAAATTTAAGGTGAACAATTGGAAAACTTCCCTTTACAAATGAGGGTTTGGATGCTCCAAAGTCATAATTTTTAAAAATAAGATACCAGATACTCCATGGTATGTTTCTGTTGTGTGCTATGAGAAGTTTGAATAGGGATAAGAGTTCACCACTTTGCAGGAAATTAATTTCATGGAAATCAGAGTAGATCACAGAAAAAACAAAAAAAATTGAGTAGGTAAAAAATGTCCAAGTGAAAAAATTGAAAAAAAATTTATATGTTTAGCAACTTCAGTAATTTCCTATCATTTTCAAATAAATATCATGTCATTTAAGTCAACTCAATTTTGATGCAAGACTCCATGTATCTGCCCAAAGTGTTAACTCTTGATGTAATCTTCAATTTCTGTTTTGAATTATGATAATAACAACAACAACACCATATAGAGTATTATTGTTATTACAGTACTTTACAAAAAGGAAATCAGCTTTTTCAAACAGAAATTTTTGCAAATTTAGAATGTGGATTACAAAATGGAATTTGGCATTCTCAAAAAAGTAAATTCCTGTCTTTCCTTGGAAGCATTGTGGAGGGTATGTGAAGTATTTGCTTCCTGATAATGGAAGGATGACTGCATATGGTCTTCATTGTGTTAAATTTCAGAAATGCATTAACATTGTCCAGAATGTAGTCATCAAGTCTAATATATTTTTTTGCTCTCTCGACAGTTACAACAATACGCCCTCAGCTAGGGATTTGTGAATATGCTGATTTGAGGCAGGTATGTGGACGAGCTAGACAAATTAGGATGTTCGGCTTGAATTTAACATTCTTCTAATAACTGGATGACTCACAGCAACAACTTAATACCATGACATCAATAAAAAAGCAAGCAGAAAGAGACACATTCTACATGGATAACTTTGTCAGCATAAAGGGTGCTGGATAATTATTTGAATTGAATCCCAAAAAAAATCAAGGGATGATGAATGAAATAAGGATAATCTGTGTATCAAATTGAGCTCAAATAATGGGTTGGTCAGACATGGTCATTGCTATTCTAACTAACCAACGGTCACTTACTGCCACATGTGTGAAGTTTTAGTAACACAGAACATGTGCATAGGAGGCTGTTCTCTGCTGGGGGGTGGGGTGGACTGAATGTTGTTAAGGACTGCTGTCCTGGGGGAGGGGTGTCCCCTCCCCTTTGGAAAATTTTTGAATATTTGAGGGTCCATAGATGCAGTTTGGTACAACATATAAATTTTTGACATTTTTAAGAGGAAACAAAGAAGAGGTTTTTGTCTTTGGATTGTGGGGTCCAAGCATACTTCCCCCACCACATTTTTGTCTGGGGGGTTTAACCCCAGTCCCCTTCTTCCTACACCTATGAAACAGAAAAACAGAATACAGAGTTAATGACCAGTTTTAATGCAAGACTTGTGATGTAAGTATGATGTCATGAGTTAGAGAACAAGTGCAGTGTGTCTGGTTTTGAGTATAAAATTTTGCGTTAGCATCAATGTCCATCTTTCACAATCTATAAATAGAAGTACAAATCCAATCTCTCAAGTATGAATACAGGCACGTGTGTCTAAATGTGAGTATGAGTATGTACTCACTACAGCTGTGAATTAAATGCCCCCTTCATCTTGCTAATATCTGTTACATTTATCAACAGATAAGCCTTGCTGATCTCCCTGGGTTGGTGGAAGGTGCTCATTATAATGTTGGAATGGGCCATAAGTTTTTGCGCCATGTGGAGAGGACAAAACTTTTGCTATTTGTCGTTGATGTACATGGATTCAGACTTTCTACAAGACATCCTTTCAGAACAGCTTTTCAGACTGTGATGCTGTTGAATAAAGTAAGAAAGAGTTAAAGCAGGAAGTGAAATGATTCTAAACATGTAAAGGGATTGTTCGAGTATATTTTTGCCCTTTTAGATATGCCTTTGGCAATAATCTTACTCAAGATAGCTTGATTTTACTGATAAAATAGTGAGAAAGGATGGCCAGTGTTTTCACTAGATATAAAAAAGAAATTTCTACCCTATGGTGACAATATATGTAGTCACTCCATTCTGACACAACTATTTTTTTTGGGGGGGGGGGAGGGGGGGAGGAGATGCTGGCAGGATTTTAGTACATGATGGGTCAATCTCAAACCCCAGACCTATAAACTGTTCATTAATCAAGATGTTCCAGTTTGAAAGTTATTGGTATGAAGAAAAGACTTCCAGCTGCTTCAAGGGTAGCAAAATATTATGGAATACCAGCAGACAGCTTCCAAAATGTTTTACTATTCTTTAAAATTGGAGTGCTTAATTTGACCTGGAAACTTGAAATCATTGAAACATTGGGTAATATTCATTGTAGGTAGACTTTGTGATTACATTTACAACTCTCCATTGTCTGCATATTACATTTGCAGGTGTCAAGATTATGAAGAAATACTAACAGTGTTCTAGAATTGTGCCTGTATCACATCACAGATTTCCCATAATGCAGTGTAATGCTGTGAAATAAATATTTCCTGGAAAATTCATTAGTTTCTTATTCAGCATGGTATTGAGATGGGGTTTTTACCTATAAAGGGACACAAAAATCCCTGATTCTGCAAAATTTTCATTGAATATATCTCTTAATCTGTTTCATGCCAGCTGGTTATGTTTGCCTTCCTTCGAGTTTTTATGAACCTCTGTGGTCTTATTCTTGTTTGAAATTTACAACTTGTAAAAACAGGCAGAAATTGTGCAAGATGTGCATACATATTCTTCATTGTTTTAAGGCAAGAGGAACCGCATGTATTTTGTGGTTTAATTCAGGACCTTGGGCAAACCTTACATTGAGTGGACTTGGACCTGGTGCCAGTCCCATCTGTGTTGCGCAATGCACTGCCAAGAGTATGGGAATACTTCAAGTAACTACTTGTACTTAACACATGTGAAATGAACCGAAGAACCATGTCACAGAATTCAGGAAATTGTATGTGCACAAATAAAGGAAAATGTTTACTTAAAAATTAAAACATTTTACCTCAGTTTTGTGTATGTTAAGGTGGGGGAGGGGGGGTTGTGACCAAGTTCTTTGTTCGAAAATTAGAAGTCACCTGGTCATACATTTTTTAAGCAAACTGTGCGCTCCATCTATTAGACCAGGAGTGCCAAACCATTCAATCGCGGTCTACTGGTAGACCGCAGACTGATCCTAAGTCAACTGCAAGGGAGGTAGGAAAAACTGAAAAAAATAAGTTTTTCCATGTGTAACTGTATGACAGTATGTTTTGTACATCTCGGGAGGGTGGCTACTTGAAAAGTAGGTCTTGAGTCAAAAAAGGTTGGGCACCCCTGTATTAGACCTTTAGTTAAAATCACCTGGTGCCCGCTTAGTGTGAGGCTTGACTTTCTTTGGGATAGGTATTTCACACTCTGGGAAATATAAAATTTTATGGCTTTCTGTTTGACAGGAGTTGGAGCTGTACAAAGAAGAAGTGGTACAGAAACCAGCAATTTTGGCATTAAATAAACTTGATGTGGAAGGTGCTGAAGCTCATATGGAGGAAACCCTGGAGATGTTGAAGAATGGTAAGTAACAATAAACTAAAACCTGGTGTCTTGAATGTGTTGTCTGGATCATTCGTAAATAGCATTTGCAGGTTGTATCTTAATAGGCTCTAATGTTTAAGGAAACTATTACTATTTGAACCATTAGTCTTGGTAATTTTGTCTGCAAACGAGTTTATGGGTTATACATTTACGAAGATAAGACAGTTTTAGCATATGCAATGTTGGAATGTAAAGTGACCCCAAATAGGCATGGGTGTTTTTTCCCACTCTCTTACCTTCCCTTTTGCCTCAGAATAGCACACTTAAAATCAGTCAATTGATCAATGCATCCATCCCGCCCTCCCTTCCTCTGTCCGTCCATTCTTCCATCAGTCAATGTGAAAAACACTCTTATACACTGTCAGTATTGTTCATTACAAGCTGCAGAGGTAGCTCACCCTGTCCCTTAAATTTTTGAAATGAAATTCCCCACTCTCAACACCCCCTTAAATTTAGGAAGTGACATTGACCTACCCTACCCTGCCCTACCCTATCCTACCCATAAATTCAAAGTAACCAAAAAGGGAAATTCAACGAAAGGTCACCATGCCCACCTTACAAAACAAAGATAGCATGACACATTTTTGTGACATTCAGGAAGGTGCCATCAGGGTGCGATTTGGGGTCATAAGCCACTTGATGTCATTTACAGTCATATGATGCTTGTACTAATAAAGACTAGAAGCCAGGGACTTAATTGGTTGAAGGTATGAGCTTCAGTACCATTGGTGCTCTAGTTACAGTCTTTCTGTGAAGAGGGTCGGACAAGAAGGGCACCTCTTCTTAGCAAAATATTTGTATGTAAGGTGGCATATATATGACAAAGGTTTTAAATCTTAGAGAAATTTTAAATCAGACAATTCCAAACTACTTTTGGGGGAAAGAATAGGGGAGGGGATGGCAATGTATCTGGGGGGAGAGTTAGCAACCCTGGCTGGCCTGTAGAAAAAAATGTAAGGTCATGTGATGTGCTGTAGAGGGATTCATTCGAGCTTCATTAATACTGACAAAGTATCCATTTCAGATATAACAAAAACGTGTCCATACTTTTTCAGCTGGGTGTATATTTTGAAAAATGTTTTAATTAGACAGTGATGATAGCAATTGCATTTTTTTCTCACTCACCAAACATCTTTGCTTGATCACTTAGACAGACCTGTTTGTTGCTATTGCTCATAAGTAAATGTCAAACATTAGTTAAATCTTGTTGTTTGGTTCCCTTTAGTTGACAAGCAGGCAGATTCCATCATGCCGTCTGATAAGGATGAAGACATAAGGCCAGATAATCTGATAGACTTCAGAGATACCATCTGTATTTCTGCAAAAGAAGGAAGAGGAGTAGATGAACTGAAAGCAAGGATCAGAGATGTCATTGATGAGGAAGCAGAAAAGGAAAGAGACTCTTTGGAGGAGAAAGAAAAAGTAGGGAGGTGACCTCACCTGGCAGCTTGTGGGTGACATCTTCTGTCGGATGAAGAAAGTGGTTCGTCATCGTCTGCAGGATAAGTGATAACTGTCCCACTCTGAGATGGTATGCCAGCTGATGGAGAGAACATTCTATGAGAAGCTTATGTTAGTGGAAGTGAAATTAGATGCTAACATGATGTGAAACTTTGTGTGCAAAGAGAATTAAGTTTGAATAGAGTGACAGCCATAATCTGTTGGTACTGGTGGTTATCATTACATAATCTTTGTACTTACAAAGTCCGAAAGTACTGTACCATTTGGAATTTGCCAGTGCACTGAACTTGGAAAAGATTTACTAGAAGGAAACTTTATGAATCACAGATTGTAACATATTTGATTCCTTGCTGAAGGCAAAGGAATCTGTGTGATGGTGGTGTCGTGTGTGTGTGTGTGTGTATGTTTATATGTATGTGACGCTTGCTTGTAAAGACGATATCCCAAGGATAATGTTTAGGGATGTCATACTTAGCAAGTGGATGCCCCATATTTATTAGATGATCCCTAATGTTTTTGGTGGAGGTAAGGTCATTTGGGGTCAGTAGAGGTCAAAGAATAAAAGTCTTTAGATTAACAGGATATCTTGAGAGAGCTAACTGTGAGGGACCTTATGTTATAAATGTAGATGGCTCTTATTCAGTAGATAATGCCTACTGTTTTTGGTAAAGTTCAAAGGTCATTTGGGGTCACAAGAGGTCAAAAGGTCAAAATCTTGTAGAGCATGATATCTCAAGAAGTGTAACCTTAGATAGAATATAGATGGCCACATTCAGTAGATGATCCCTATCAGTTTTGGTGGAGGCCAAAGGTCATTTGGGGTCAAGAGGCAAAGGTCAAAACTTTGTAAATAGGTTTTCTGAAGAAAGGTAACTGTGATTGATCTCATACTTAGCATGTGGATTGCCCTTATACAGTAGATGATCTTACTATTTTTGGCAAAGGTCAAAGGTTATTTGGGTTTAGGAAATGTCAGAAGGTCTAAACCTTGTAAACATAGTACTTCAAGAAAGGTAACTGCGAGGGATCTCATACGTGGCACTTGAATAGCCTACATTCAGTAGATGATCCCTGTTAGTTTTTTGGAGGTCAAAGGTCATTTTGGGTCAACATAGGTCAAACACTTAAAATCTTGAAAGCTGATTGTAGTCACAGTATCTCAAGATAGATAAGCATTTGGGATTTTATACTTGACATGTGGATACTTCATCTTGAGTAGATGATCACTATTGTTTGTGGTGGATGTCAAAGTCATTTGGTATCATGTGAGGTTAGAAGGTCAGAACCTTGTTAACATGATATCTCTAGAAGGATAAGTGTAAGGGAACTTATCGTTAAGATGTGGATAGTCCATATTAAGTACATGGTCTCTATAATATTTGGTAGATGTCAAAGATTATTTTGGGTCGTCCCAGGTCAAACTGTGAAAACCATGTAAACATATCTCAAGAAGGGAAACTGTTGTGAACCATATACTTGGTACCTGATTGCTCCATAGTTAATTGAAGAATGCTATTGATTTTGATAGAGGTCAAAGATCTTTTGGGGCCACCATAGTTCAGTTGGTATATATCTTGAAATCTGCTCATAACCATGATATCTCAAGATGAGTAATAGTGAGGGACCTCATATTTGGTGAAAACCTCAACATGATTTGTCAAGTATGAAATATGTTTGGACCTTATATCTGGCATGTAATGCCATGTGTATGACCATGTTAACATGAATCAGTTTGTCTGATATTCTTACCCATGGAATTTTAATTTTTTATACCTAAATTTAAGCACAGTAAATTCGCAAGGAAACTGTGTTAACTTGAAACCACAGGTACTAAAATTATATCGACATGTCAAGAAAACACTAAGCCTAAACCTTTTGGCTTTCTGGTTACTAGATATCATTTAAACATCTAAAGTGATTGTTGCATTTTGACTTTTAGAAGACTTATTTGTTAAAATTGGGCCGTGTGGGTGTCTTTAAAAAATATGCAGGTTAAACATCCCTATGAGCCTGGATTGATCCCATTTCGTGGGCCTTATCGGCCTGCGGACCTTGGTATGCTTACCCCGGATCTAAACAATGGCAGATAGAGAGATTTAGCCAGCAGATCTCTTTTGCTGCTGAATTACTGGACAGTTATTCAGAGTATCAACTAACTGTGCCTATCTCATGAGTAAATTTGTGCACAAAAGTTTTTTTTTCTTTTCTTGAAGCCAGAAATAATTGAAGGCTGTAAGAACAGAAATTGCACGGGTTTTGACGAATTACAGGACTGTAGTTCATAGTATCTTCTCCTGGTTGATACTCGATTAGTAAATGCACCATGATGGGAGTCAGCATGCCATCATCCTTTCTACAGTTACACAATTGGGAAACTTATTCTTTAACTTGTGGTAAATTTACAAGGTGACATGCCAGTCTGAGAACGAAGAAATCTTTACTCGCTTAGCATTTTGCAGGTGCGGATCCAGGTGGGGGCGCACCCGGTGCACACCCCCCTTTTTTCGATGACCAAGGATTTTTTGAAAAAATGAGCAAATAGATATGGAAAATATGCTTCCCAGATGCCGGGAAATAGCATCTAAGTGCATCTAGAATTCAAATTTTCTTGGGGGAGGACCCTGAAACCCCCCGCCGTGGCTTCGCGACTTTGGCAATCGCTTGTCGGCCTTCGGCCGATGGTGTGTGCGCCCCCCTTTCTCAAAATCCTGGATCTGCGCCTGTTTTGCAACGTGTTATAGGACAAGCATAGAATTTAAAAGCAGTTTGGAGCAAGTCATTGCAGAGTGAAAGAATCTGTTTTATGATTTGAAGGAAACTTTAAATGTATACTCATTGAACCAGGTAGTATTAAAGATCCATTGTGTAAGTAGTTGTTTGTTATCATGCCAAATTAGCACCCACAACCCTTAGTGGCACTGTAATTCTCACAGCAGAAAGTACTCAAGTTCAAAATTCTTTGAATTGTCTAAGCCTATCTCCTGGACAGTTTGATACAAGTTTCTGCTACCAGAGTTGCTTTGTTGGTGGTATTTAGAGGTCTTGTACGTTGCATCACCCTAAACATATTTTGGAATAACCCTGTATCTCTCTTTACAGTTGGTGTCTGCACTTTGATTAAAATAATTTCAAGCAATAGCCCATACACAGAAGTGTGTGGATATGGCCTTGAGCAATTTAAACTCAACACAGGCTGCTATACTTTTGTCTGAGAGTTGCACTAACAGGTATTTCTTGTTTAAACTGCACGAGGGGCTAGAAGTAAACTTAGAGAGGGGTGAATATTTACTGTCTGGGATGGGATTTGTTGCCCTTTAACCAAATTTGTTGATATGAATGGCATATGCCCTGGTACTTCTCACTGGAAGATATTTTGATAAATTCTGTGACAAGAGTCATTTCTGTTTATATAACAAATAAAAAATAAAGCTGAAAAAGTGAAGGATATATCAAAAGAAGATGCTTGTTGTTTGGTTTCTTGTTTCTTGTTCATCCATGCATGATGCAGGTTTATACCCCTCCAATTGAATGGAAGGCTCCTTTTATTCTACTATGGTTGGTGGTGAATTTCTATTTGACCATTTGGTATTACCACAAACTTTTTCTTTCAAAGACACAAGATAGGCTTACTTTTTTGAAGTATGCAAAGATTGCCCACCCACTGTCCGAGAAGGTTTGGAACAATTTTTGATGGAACACATTTAATCAAGTGTTATTAGATAAAAAGTCCCTCATTTTTGGTGTCAGACTAATGAACATGTTCACTATTAAATATCAGTTACTCAACAGATTGCTTAAAATCTGGCTTTTAATGTAAACATATAAGAAATAGTTTTCTTGTCTAAGCTACACTTGTATTACCCAAAGCATATTTCCCATGTGTGTCTTCATTAGTTAATACAGCTTCACTGCTATAGAGGCTTTTCAAAAAACTTTTGAAAAACCTCCATGCCTCTGTTCCCAACCTGGAGAATTGAAATTGACAACCAATCGAATTTCAGGCCAATCAAATTGACACACTGGAATCAAAGATGGCGGACAAAGAGAAGGAATGTGTTGATCTTGCCTCCATCCAAAATCACTGCTTTGGAGCAGTCTGCAGAGTCTGCATGAAATGACTTGAACAAGCAAGAGAGGATCTCTAGAAGAAAAACTTTCGCATTATTAGAATCCCTGTGACGGAAGGAGAAGTATGTGAAGATATTGTTAAAAGCTAAAGTTTTGAAACTGTCGACGTCCGTGATTTCTCAATAGAGCATCGTCATTTTGATGAAAGGGGTTATGGTGGATATCCTCCACTCACCCTGTATAGAACGATGCCTGTCCTATAAAGAAAAGATTAATACAATGAAAGCAAGAAGAAAGCCCTAGCCAACCAGTCTTTCCACATTGTCGACGACTTGACCAAAGCTGATCTTGTTGAGAAAAGGAAATGGGCAGGGAGAGTTGCACAATTGTATCCGTAGGGCACGACAGTGCATTTTTCTGGGGGCAAGTGGAGGGACAACACCTGAAAAGTTTTTCAGTTCTGAACTCTCTTCCTTTCTACCTGTTACAAGATTCCTAGATTACTTCTGTAATTTCACACGGATTTGACTTGGATTCTGCAGTGTGAGTCACAACTGCGCATGGTCTCACAACTTTGAACCTTTTTTCGAATTTCGATTTCCTTTTTGATTCCTTGCAAAAAGGCCGAAGGAATCTATGCGATGGTGCCCTCAAGCACATCCTTCTACTCGGCTCCTTCGCGGGCAGCTTCGCTGCTGGGAAATTCCCTTGCATTCCCTGCTGGATCCTGTGCCAGTGCCCTGCAGGGCATCGAGAGTGGGTATGTATGGGTACACCCGTCAGTGGCGTAGCCAGGGGGACAGGGGGGCGAGTTGCCCCCTCTGGAAAAATCTTGGGGGAAATTTTGAAAGTGAATATATGGTGAAATTTGCGCATGATCTGGTAAAATTTTAAATTTCTCAACCAGTACACTTTACTTATTTAAAGGCAGTATGCAGTCACCCGATTCAGAGTGAGTGTATCCTGTCACTCTAGTTCATGATTGGCCCATTCTGATCATGTGACAATACTTTTGTTGGTAAATTGTGAAATTCAAGGAGAATTTCTCCTTGCTTTACCTATTGTTTGTAATAGTTATGTTCAAAACATCTTCAGAGCTGCTTGTTAGCAATAAGACGAGATTTGCAAGAATTTGCTGATTTTTCAAAGAAAATTTTGGGGCGACTGCCTATTGCCTTTAAAAGTATATGCCTAACTGGCACAACCAGTCCTCATTAAGGTTTTCAGAGATGGAATGATGACACCATGCTTATAGTTGTACTAGTTATGTTTTACTATCTGTTTTATACAGCATGGGATCTCTGGACCTCTGACAAGGGACTCTGTCCTTTTACTGTATACTTCCAGTGTTTCTTGATAATTAAAGCAGCAGCATTGTGGTTTATGCAGTTTGCTAGAACGGGTCAGTGGTCAAGTGCTATACTCTGCTACAAGGAGAGGTCCTCGTAAAATTTGGACTGATTGTGGTGAATGTGGTGAACTGATGAAGGGAAAGGTGTACCAGGGTTCACTTAATTTCTGTACTTCACCCATTGTGATTCTGATCTACCAGTAGGACTCAAGAAAAATTTTCCAAGACCTGAAGACAAGCAAGATAAATAATGCTTTCTAAAAGAATAGGAATTCTTGGTGATGTATTCAGTTTACATTTAGCACCAAATGTGGCACCATTTTGCATCTAGTCCACCTTATATGAGCAAAAATTTTCCAAAGGGGAGGGGGACACCCCCTCCCCTCAGACCCCTCTCCCAGGACGGCGATCAGTCACATCAGCCAGGTCAGAGGAAAGCCCCCAGACAAAATTAAACACTGAAACACTAATTATTAGGAAGCAGATCACTAATTGGGGGAAATCTTGGTGCTCTTGGCCCCCCCCCTGACAAAAAACCTGGCTACGCCACTGGCACCCGTGGTGTGTGCAGTCATGATGTGTGTATGTGTGCACTCACCAACGTGGCCTAGCTTGGCGGGTGCCGGCACAGCGGGCGGGGGCTCCGCTCTCGCGCGTCTTTCCTAGCCCACGCGGAGCTCGAAGCTGGCGTAGCTGCCCGAAAATTCTGTCACTGCAAAGAGAAGTCACGCGCGGCTGCACGCTGTCTGCCTTGAGAGCTCAGCCCGCCCTCAAGCACATCCTTCTACTCGGCTCCTTCGCGGGCAGCTTCGCTGCTGGGAAATTCCCTTGCATTCCCTGCGGGGTCCTGTGCCAGTACCCGGCAAGGCATCGAGTGTGGGTATGTATGGGTGCACCTCTGCTGTGTGCAGTCATGATATGTGTATGTGACGCTTTGCTTGTAAACACGATATCTCAAGAAGGGTAACTCCAAGGGTCTCATACTCAGCATGTAGATTGCCCATATTGAGTTGATGATCCCTATTGTTTTTGGTGGAGGTCAAAGGTCATTTGGGGTCACAAGAGGTCAAAAGGTCAAAACCTTGTAAACACGATATCTCAAGGCGGGTATCACTGAGGGATCTCATACTTGGCAGGTAGGTTTCCCATAATGAGTAGATGATCCCTATTCTTTTTGGTGGAGGTGAAAGGTCATTTGGGGTCACAAGGGGTCAAATAGTAAATATGCTGGAAATTGTTGTAAACACGATATCTCCAGAAGGATAAATGTGAGGGATCTTATACTTACCATGTGGATTGCCCATATTGAGTAGAGTTTTTAGTGGAGGTCAAAGGTCATTTGGGGTCACCAGAGGTCAAAGGTTAAAACCTTGTAAACATGATATTTCAAAAAGGGCAACTGTGAGGGATCACATACTTACCTTGTGTGTTGACCATATTGAGAAGATGATCAGTATTATTTTCTGTGCAGGTCAAAGCTCATTTGAGGTCAAAACCGTAGTAAACATCATTTTAAGGAGGGTAACTATGAGGGATCTCATTCTTAGCCAGTGGATTGTTCATATTTAGCATGTAGGTCATTTTGGGTCACAAGATTTCAAAAGCTTTTGACCTTCTTAACATGATATCTCACGTAGGATAACTATGAGGGAAAAGGCCGTGGTCGTCTCGACTTGAACCAATTGGTTGGAAACTGGGACGTTAAACCTCATCTAACTAACTAACTATGAGGGATCACATGCTTGTCATGTGGGTGATTCATGTTTGTTACAATATATCCATATGGCAAGGAATCACTAAGCCTTTTGGCTTTCTGGTTCTTTACTACGACAGTCTCAAACCGTAACATTCGGCAGGAGGGGTTTTCCCTCCTTTTTTTTCCTTGGGTGCGTGTGGTGCATCCGCTTTTTGGCTAGTTATAGTAAGCTTACTTTTGTTTCTGTTTTAATATCGAAATGCATGCCGATCATTTGTCTATATCTAGTTTTAATGCAAGAGGTTTGAACAACACTAAAAACAGGCGAAAAGTTTTCTCTTGGTTACACACCCAAGATTTTTCGATTTCACTCATTCAAGAAACCCATTGTACTACTACCCAAACAAAAGTTTGGTCAAATGAATGGGGTGGAAAGACAAATTTTTTCATGTGGTTCACGCAGAAGCGCTGGGTATGTTGTTCTGTTCAGGTCATCTTTGACTTTTACAATAAAAATTCAGCTGCTTGACATTGGGGGTAGTTATATAATTATTGATGTTGATATTAATGATACCATCTACAGTTCTACACAATTGTTAATGTTTATGCTTCAAATCGTGATGATCCTTCCTTTTTCAGAGATTTGTCTAGTTATTTAGTATCGAAATTTGATTGCTCAAACACTATTCGGGGAGGTGATTTCATCTAAGTGCTCGATACTGGCGTAGATAAAGTAGGAGGATTAATTAAAGCGTACAAATTCCAATGCTAGAGAAACTCTTTTTGAGAGCATGTATAGCCTCAACATTGTCGATATTTTCAGGGAACGTAATCCATATAAACGTGTTTATACCTGGCATTCTAATATAACAGCTGGGCTTGGCTGTAGACTTGACTTTTTCCTGATCTCAGGCAATGTATACTAGTCCACTGCTATGATTGTTATACTCTTGCATCTATCCAGTCTGATCACAATGCAGTTGTTGTTAAATGACGTACTTCTTCTCATATGAGAGGCAGAGGTTCTTGGAAACAACGTTTCCGTTTTGCATGGTAATGATTGCGTAGCAGGAAATCGTAAATTAATTTCAGAGGCAGAAACTGAGTGGGACTAAGATCACCTTTGTTCATGAGGGTTGTGGGAGTACCTGAAATTCCTTATACGCTCTTGGTCACTAGATTTTTCAAAAGCCAAATCTCGACGTTTAATTAAGGAAGAGAGAGAGCAAACGCTGCAGAAAAATATTACTTCATTAGAAGCTAAATTTAGCTTAAATTATTCCTCTTTAAAGCTACAAATATTGAATGGAACGTAGCTGCTTGATCAGATCTATGAAGCGAAAATTGATGGTACCGGTATTATTATTATTCGTTCAAGAGCAAGGTGGGTGGAAAGTGGGGAAAGAAATACTAAATATTTTCAAAATTTAGAAAAAAAAAAGAAATAGTGAGATGAAAGCTATAAAAGTCCTAGTTGACGATAACAGAAGGGAAGTTCATGACCCGGAGGAAATTTGAGTATTGGATGAAATCTTGTGACAAGCTATATGCCTCCCACAGGACTGTACATTTAGATACGCATTTTACCGATACGTTACATGTTGAAGATATTGATGATGATTAAAAAGTAGCGTTGAGGGTGTGTTAACCGAGGAGGAATGTTGAAGTGCCATTCAAAGTACGGCAACGGAAAGGTACCCGGAAGTGACGGTCTCCCTCTAGAATTTTATAGCGTTTTTTTTTTTTTTTTTTTTTGCCAAAGATAAAGCTGTTTGTTGTTATGTCACTGAACTCTGGTATTTTAGCCGGGAAACTCTGTCCAGAGAACAGTCTAGAGCTATTATCAAATTATTACCAAAAGAGAGAAAGAATGCTCAGGAAATTGGGAATTGGAGGCCCATCTCACTCTTAAATGTAGAATGTAAAATTGCTGCTAGTTGTATTTCAGCAAGGCTGAAGCAAGTCATCTTTTATTCACCCTGACCAAACAGGGTTTTTGAAAAACCGTTTTATTGGTGAAAATGTAAGACTCATTTTAGATATTATATAGTACGTCCAGAATCAAGAACATTCCAGGTTATATTTTATTCAGTGTCGACTTCGAAAAAGCTTTCGAAAGTGTTGAGTGGAATTTTTTGTTTCATTCTTTAAAACTTTTGGAGGGAGTAATTCGATGGATTAAATCGTTCTATTCGAAGGGTTCTGCAGCTTGTGTCTTAAATTATGGCGTGTTAACAGGCGTGACAGTTGACAGGGGAATGCGTCAAGTCTGCCCCCTAAGTCCATATCTTTTCCTGCTCTGTGTAGAAAGTTCAGCCACGAAATTACGAGCAGACCATATTTTTGTTGGTTACCCTATTGGTGATGTTAACATCCAAATCTCAATATATGCAGACGATACAAGCGCTTGTTCAAGGAGGCTACCTACCATATAGGCTATGACGAGCAGCAGCTAGGAAAGCTAAAAAGTTAGTTTGTGAACAGCTGAATTTTTGTTTCTCCCTTACTTTTTGTCTTCGTTTGTGCGTTGACCTTTCACCGTGTGCGGTTATACCAACGAAAATGCGAAACAAGTGCGAAACAAACTTGCTTCGTGTTTTCTGACGTGCATGTGCGTTCGGCTTTGGTCTGGAAGGTGAGACAGCTGGCCCTTTGAAGTTAGGTTATCTGACCATGTTCGCATAAGCGTACGAGGCGGGGGGGGGGGGCAGGGGGACATATGCCCTCCCAATTCGGGCAAAAATAGTGGATCTATTCGGGCAAATGAGACAGCCGAGAAAACAAATTATGCCTTTTTGGAACCGACACAACGGTATCAAAATTCGGGCAACTTGGTCCAAAATTCTAAATTCGGGCAAAAATTTTCCCTGACCCCCAGAAATATTGACCCGGGCCCGTACGCCTATGCATGTTCGTATTATTTAGATAAAGCCTGCCTAGCAAAACGCTTGTTTACGTAAAAATTGAAACAGCAGAGTTTACGTTGCCAAATTACCAATATAGAGAAATTATTTTACCACCCGGCCGACAAAGGACTATCCATAGTGTTTTCATGATGACTGCGTTCGTTTCCGTCATTTCACTTTTCAAAATTTTCATGAAATTTTTTACCATAACAAGAAAAATTTGATGAGTCTACTAAAACAAAAGCTTGTACAGTAGCTTTACCCTGATAAGAAGCAAGTAGACTAGGGGCAGAGCCAGAATTTCCCAAAGGGGAGGGGACCAAGGTTCCCAACAGGAAGGGGGAGCCGAAAACTGAAGCCACGAAAAAGCAACTGGTTGCTGAGAGGATGACAAAAGAAATTTGAGCGCCGAAAACTTTTTAAAATTTGAAACATGATCAAATTTTGATGTTTTATCACAGAAAAGCTAAAACTTTTGGAAAAGGTGGAAATTTGGGAAGAATGTGCCCTCCTTGAGAGAAAATCATTAAAACTTTCAGGGAGCTCACTGGTCGCCGTCTGACATTACATGCTATATCGTGCCCATGAAATTGAAAACTATGGGGACTTTCCCCAACCTGGCGCCACGCCTACAATAAACAGCAGAAAGAAAGGGGAAGAGGAAAAAGAGAGGTTAAAGAAACAAACAAACACGAATTAAAAGGATGAACGTAAACGAAGATACTTTAATCTGTTTTTCAGGCAATATACGAAAGAAGGTTAAGTCAGACTTGAGGAAGCAAAGTATCAGGTTTGATACCAAAACTAGATAAATGATGGCTGGTGGGTGAGGTGTACTATATTCAGTGGTCTTATGGTCCTGTGCCAGCGTACAAAATAGGGCGACCCTTCCCCCTCCCACCCCCCCCCCCCTTCATAGCCAAAATCGATCCCCAAAGGCAAGGGCAAAAATTATCGATTGTTGCTTTGTCGGTGGTATTTAAAGGTGCTGTTGCATCACCCAGCACATATTTTGAAATATCCCTGTATCCTTTTATATATCCCTGTAGGCTACTAAGTCTATTACAATGAAGGGATTTATGCCAATGTCACTTTGAGTTACAATGCTTTTTACATTTGTGACCCCTACCGTTTGGCACACCCCCGAACTTGAATGAAACATATTTAAATACTTTCCAATAAAATGACAGCTGTAATTCTCACTGTTATTTTTGAAAGGTTTTGTTGATCATCAGGCCGGTGGCCTAGTAAAAGGGGTAGGGGCGGTGCTCTGCAGAAATATGTTCGCCTCTTAGAAAAGTTTTTAGACCAATTGAAAACACTGCGTTTATCGCCCCTGCAGAACATCGCCCCGAGGAAGCTATATCGTCCCACCACCCTCAACACTTTATCTGACAGTGAATCTCTTGCTCATTCACTGTAAAATAATAATGCACTTCAATTGTTCAGCTCTTTCAAGAAAAAGGCTGTTGTTTAATTGCCCAGACCATATTTTGCTGAGTACATTACTGTGTATTATCTGCACAAATCATTGACGAATCAGATATTAGAGACTTTGGCCAAATATTGATGGGGTGCAAAGGAGGTCCGTTTTTCAACCAAACTATTGGGGTATTTCTCCCCCTGTTCCCCATGCTAGCTGCCCTTACCAGAATTGGTACAGTAAGTTTCTGAAATAGTACATTATAGGTGATCATTTTTGTCATTTTCCAAGGGTACAAAGCCCACGTTGATGGAGTGAAGCGGAAGAGGTCAAAGCCACAGTACGCTTTTCAAAATGTAAAAAATGACAATGACTTTCTGCCGAAAAACCATCTTCACATGTTTTAAAGTAGGCCTACGTTTTGGGAAGAGAACGAAGAATGAGTACATTTATACTTGTATATAAAAATGATGGAAAATGGATCACCTTTAAACCATTGGTGTATGGGAAAACACTTTAGAAGGTGACGGAGGGTTTCCGGGCCTGAAATTTTCCCTATAACTCGGAGACCAATCATGATATGCAGTTTGTCTTGTAAATGTCCTTTTTTATCCTGAAATCTGACATTTTTGGCTCTAGGATGCCACCCCAGACTCCTGCATCATACTTCCCCTATGTCCGGGCCGATGTTGTATACTTGCACCTCAAATATGATGTACTGTACTTACAATTGAATGATTGTGGTAGGAATCTATGCTGGGAAGTGATAGACACGCACTATGACAATGCAAATAGATACCGGTTGTATGTTGGACAATCTTATCAACATACTGGTGATACGGACCCTGTAAAAATTTTCACTTGCACTTCAATAGTTATCTTGTCTGGCCATAAATGTAACGCACAGGCCATTCTTTACTATTTCATTGACTTGTTTATGTGTAACGTTGTTGGAAAGGGAATGTACGGAAGCTTAAAAGTGCCATCGAGATCACACGATCTTTTCCCATATAAGTTGACATTTTTCAAAAAAATGTTCAGATCACAAGATAATATCTTTACAAAAAACAGAAAAATGATGAATTGCCTACTTCAAAAGATCTTGTGATTGTAACAATTTTCGTCAAAATGATGAATTGACTGTTTCCACCATCTCGTGATTTCAACAATTTTCTGCAAAATGTTAATTTATTCATTTCTTCTCAAGTAAGCAATTCAACAATTTTCTGCAAAATGTTAACTTATTCACTTCTTCTAAAGTGAACAATTAAACATTTTTCTGCAAAATGTTAACATATTCACTTCTTCACAAGTGAACAATTACACATTTTTCTGCAAAATGTTAACGTATTCACTTCTTCTCAAGTGAACAATTACATATTTTTCTGCAAAATGTTAACTTATTCATTTCTGCTCAAGTGAGCAATTCAACAATTTTCTGAAAAATGTTAACTAATTCACTTCTTCTCAAGTGAGCAATTCAACAATTTTCTTCAAAATGTTAACTTATTCACTTCTTCTCAAGTAAGCAGTCCAACAATTTTCTGCAAAATGCTAACTTATTCACTTTTTCTCAAGTCAAAAATTCAAAAATTTTCTGCAAAATGTTAACTTATTCATTTTTTCTCAAGTGAACAATTTAACACTACGTAAGCGTACGGAAGCGTATAAATGCCACGACATCACAAAGAAATAACCTAGCAATTTGCAATAACGATCCTTGACTGAAGATCTAAATTAGTAAACATCGTGACATATGCAGTGTGGGCCCGAATAGCTGCACTGAAATTTAGTAACAATTTCGTGTTAAAGAGTCAAATTTTTTGTAATCTAGAGGGATTGAGAGGCAAAGTTTTCACCATACAGACCTTGCAGAATGAATACAGAAGACAAGCTGTCAGGTGACGTGCTATTGTGCACAGTGGCACCAGCTGTTGCAGGCAAAGTAGCGGCGTGCATACCCTATTCGATTTCGAAACTGTCTGAAAAGTTTTAAAATGAACTCAAAAGGCTTTCAAGCTACAGGCAGTGGCGTCGGCGCAGTGGGCAATGGGTGACGTGTGTCCTCCTCCCCCATTGATTCTTGAAAATTTTTAAATGGTCCCAAAAGTCGTTTAAGCTACAGATTGCTGTGGAGGGTGGAGGGTGAGATGTATTTTTGATGATTGGTTCATTTCTTCTAACCATTTTCTTTCACAACCTGTGCTCAAGCTACCATAAATTTTGGAAATTCTTGACAAATTCCAAATTTTCGCACGCTCCGCTAGCGTCAAGCCTTCTGTCAGATTTGTCCTTATTATCAATAGCTTTCGGTAACTACTCACAGGGGAACAAAGGAACAAAAGTGCTTTTTAAGAATACTCAGTCAGAAAATTCGTTTCTGAATAGCATAGGTTGGTGGGAAAGTGACAGTGTGCGATGCAGGTTCTGAATGCAGGTTTTGTCATGGACTAATATTTTATTCAAAACTTCGACGCGCTTCGCGCGCATACGACAGGGTTTACACCCGATTCCATATACCATTGACAAAGCTATGACGAAAGAAATTATTCCAATGCAAACATTTTTCTAAAAAGTACATCTTCTCTGTACGGCTCTCATCATTATGGGATCTTTGACTAATCTAGTCTAGCACATGGTTTGAAAGATTGAAAGTTAGTAATTGCCGTTACTTATTTTCCAAACATTTCTACCGCGACATTCAATAACGACGAAAATCTTTTCTGAAACGAATTTTGCCTGTCCACCATCCCTCTTGCTATACCTAAAAAGAAGGTGATATATCATATCTCCTCCCATATGGATGTCGGGTAGTGAGAATCCCGTTGGTCCCTCTTTTGTATACTGTAACTAATTCAGAACTCCCCTGAGGCTCTATACTGTTCTCTGTCAACCTTGGATATCCTTTTAAAATGTAAAGGAAAAATTTTCATTATAGTCCAAGAATGTGTCTGTGGACTCCACGCAGGTACAATTGCGTGTACAATTTTCCCTATAGGAGTGGATCATGGGGGACGGGGGGAGGCGTCCCCCTCACTTTTTGGAAGGGGGACATCGTCAAAAACTCCTCTCCCTTTTTCAAAAATGATGGAACGGACTGCAACTATGACCAGGAAAACGAAAGTTTTAGAAGAAAAATAACCTAAATATCCTACACTTTTGTTGCACCAAATAGCATCTGAGGGCATTCAGTTCTAGAAAAATGTCCCATAGACCCCTCCCCGATGCCGACGATTACAAAAGTTATTGCCTCCCCGTGATGCAAATTCTGGCTACCACCACTGCTTCTTCCAACAGGATGGCGATTCACAAATGTGAAAAAGTCCCCCCACCCCCCCCCCGCAACACACACTTTTGGAGATGGATCCACGCCCATGATTTTTCCTGGGACATAAGGAGGTTTGAAGAAAATATATTAACCGTCTCTTACTCCCCTTTTTCACCCGAACAAAAATTAGAATTCACTAAATTGTGGACATTTTTAAATATACAATCACTTTACAATAACCCAAAGATACCACCTTTTGGCATATAGGCCCGCTAAAATTTTATAAAATTAACAAAAATTTCTCAATGGGGGGGGGGGTTAAAACCCTTCCTGGGATTGCGCACTCTCATGTACTAACAAGAAAAGGCTATCCCATGCACTCTTGTATACAGTGTATACAAAATAACACTGCCTAAAAAGGCACGGTTTAGCAGTTATCTGCGGTTCCCCCAATCACCAACTCCCGCCGGCACCATCGGTCATAGATTTCTGAAGGGTATACCCTTCAGAAAACCAAAAAGAAGGTAATATATCATCTCTCCTCCCCTATGGATATCAGGTTGTGAGAGTCCTGTTGGCCCCCCTTTTTAGTGTACAATTAATGCAGAGCTAACGGGAGGCTCTATAACGAAAATTTTCGGCGCGCTTCGCGGGCAATTGTTTATGCTTACGAAGAGAGGTACCTTTTTATTGAGTGATGGATTTATTTTATCACATTTTGTAAAAATCTTTTGAAAAAATCTTCCACCATTTTTGCAAAGTCTTCTCAATATTTCTTGATTTTCGCTTGATCTGCGCACTTTTAGCCTTGAATTGCTCCTTTAACTATCAATAAGGTCCCAAATGTATTCGCATAACTCATCGGTGGGGTTCTACATAAACGTGATTTCAGAGGAGCCAGGACTGTAAGGATATAAAGCAACTGATATTCATTTTTTCACCCTTCTTACGAGAACTGAAAATTTAGTATCGAACTCACCTTCTAATTGATAGACACACATAAAGGGAATTGACATAGTCATAGCAATGGTTTTAAATGTAAATTCAAATTTTCGGCGCGCCTTGCGCGAAATATTTCCTTCTGACGTCCTATACCCGAATACCGTATAACGAAAATAAAACACTCTTTAGGGCTAAAATCATTTCAAGTTACCGACACGGGCTCATAATGTTGGCGTGTAAGTTTTAAGATATCTTAGATTATCCGGAACTTCGGCAGGTACATATAGTAACTTATACCAGGGAGCTGCTTATACTGAGCCATACATATCAAATTCCATGCAACATGAAAAGGTATAAAATCTCACTGACATAAGAACTGGAGCCGATTTCTGTGCCCTTAAAATGCAATATTGCGAGAGATTCAGGGGGCTTCGCCCCCTGGACCCCGCCAGGGGCCCTAACGCGGGCCCCTGGACCCCACGCATAGGAACTCGCGCTTCGCGCTCGTGGTGCACCTTCGGTGGACATGAGATTTTCCATCTTGGGCCCCTACCCCCCAAAAAATTTCTGGATCTGCGCCTGAGTAGCACGTTCTGTCCTTCTTGAAATAAGAATTGGAAATACAGTGAACATGAAGGATGGGCGCAAAGCGCCCCGAAAAAGAGACTTTTAAAGACCGTTTGGTGATGATTTTAGACATGGCATCTACAGAAGGAGTCGAAAGGGCGAATTCCTTTCGCAACCATCGGAATACAAAATGTACGCACTTTCAAGTTTACAGCAAACGCTAACGCTCCTGACGTAGGAATTTTTGTAGTGGAAAACCAGCGCCTACTGCACCGACCCGACTTTTACGTGACAGTGAAAACCAGTCGGCTCGGTTACAGTAGGTGTGTGCAAAATCAGAAAACGGCACATTGTTCTCGACCCCATGTGACATGTAACTTAAAAACATGAGATAGCCTTTTGAATGTATCTGTAGTTTCGAACAGAGTACTCGTTCTCCCGATTGTTCAACTGGTCAACACATGGTTGCTTTCAGGCTATATCTGAATCTGGTTGACCCGTGATTTAACTAACCAATTTATGTACTTGTTGCCAGGCTAAAAGAATAATTGGTGGCAACGCATCTTCTCCCCCAAAACCCTCGAGTTTGCTGAATGCTTCTTACCTCCAATCATTTGTCGACAAAAACGTATATTGTGCTAGACAAAAAAGCATAATATCAGTCTTTAGAAATAAACCTGTTTGCTAATATCCGCCTCACGACGCTAGATGCCTCTGAAATTAAACACGTACCGGTAATCCCTAACTGTGATTACTAAACACTGTCTTTATAACTTTACCAAAATGAAAGCAAGATCATATGTGAATTTTTACCGTATTAACAGCTCCTCTACAAGCTTCCTTGAATTCATCACAGCATGATCATTTTTTTGAGAATTGCGAATTATTTTATTTAAAGGATTTTTTTTTTTGCAAGTAAAATCAAGTTTATTATGGATATGTGCCATTTCCATGTGTCCAGACTTGAAAACAACATAGACCGGTGCGAGAATCACTCACTTGCTTTCCAAAACATGGAAACAACTTTTAATTATATTGCTCTATAACTACAAATTACTAAGTTTTATTAACCAATTAACAAAATGAATTAAATTCACCTAACAATTACCATGGGAGTAAGGGACACTTTCTAGGGGGGAGGAGGAGGCTATCCGTTTGCCCGAAAAACTAAAGTAATCCGACCAGTGGGTCGATTTTCATAAAATGTGCCAGAGAAACAGGATTTTTCTTCAAACTCCGGCGGCTACAGCTCCCCATACTGCCATACCCCTGACTAGTGCGCCTATAATTTACATTTTCCTATTGAAGAGTTTTAATAATCAGTTACATCTCTAGACCTAACAACTTTAAAAGGGAAAGAACCGTGCAAAAGATAGCTGGACAACGAAGTATACGCATTGTTAACAAAGGCACTATCAACACCTTGATAGAGCCTCTGCCCTCTCACTCAAATTTTTAAAGGGTATGATATCATAGGAGATGTTCTGATATAATTGTGCTCGTATCAATAAACGGGGACTATTAAGTGCCTAAAAATGTGAATGTTTTCAAACAAAAAAAAAACAAAACAAAACGGCAGAGAAAATCGCATAAACTGTGAAGAAAATCCTTTTTCCTGGAGCGGGAGGAAGCTAGGCCATGAGGACATTCGTGCTCTTATTTTCAAAATCACGTAAACACACACAGAGAAGAAATCTAATGGCTTGAAAAACGTAGGTAACCCATTCACAGTTACCAAATCGTGGCTGTAATTTCTCCCAAACCACTGTTTTTAGCCTATATGAGACGACAAGTATAGTTTAACAAGATAAAATCTAAATTTCGGAATGACAGTGGGTTGGAAACAATGCACTAATCGAGGCTCCTTAGAGAAGAGATATCGCCCATAAATTTACAAAAAAAAAAAAAGAAAGTTGAAAGCCGACCAAGTTCCATTGTGACTAAGTTCCAACTCCCTCTCATAAAAAGATAGCAGAAAATGTGTGTTGAAACAAAACAAAACCGTAATTTGTCACTTTGTAGCGCTAAAATGTATTAGTTGCATGTCTTCTCGAGCAAAGACGCTTTCTGCCTTAATAAAATTTAACATCATGTTCGAAAACATTTAGACATACATTCACTGTTTTTTGTGGGATATTGCTACAATCTACCCCTTTTCGCTGATCTGGTTCATGTTGGCAAATAGTAATTGCAATGAAAGAAATACCGTAATGTATTTAATAAAAAATTAAGTCAATTTAGTTAGGCTATGTGATTTTGCACATTTAATATAATCAATGCAATGGTTCTACACATCCAAACAACGGAAACAAATATTCAGATTTCTCTGATACAGCTACGAAAATAGCCTACATTACATGGTAGGCCTATAAATATTTTCATTATATCCCAATTAATTTTAAGGATTTCAAGTTCTCGACATTGGTAGGGGCGGAAGCCATAGCCCAAAACCAGGACAAAAGCGACAGATTACTGGAAGGGTGAATAAACTTTTCGCGCTATTTGGGCTGCACAAATTTGGGGCTTTTAGTGGAGAACTTTCAATAATTTGGTATTTTTATTGAAGTAAATTTAAAAATTTGATTTTTTTTATTGAAGTAAATGTAAAAGGTGAGGTTTGCAATTTATTTTGAAAAATAACCCTATTTGAGAGTAACTCAACTAAACTGTTGGGACGACCAGTCGCCGTCGAAGATTAAAAACTTCATCGCACACACTCATTTTCCCTAAAAAGATTAGAAAATTTTCCCGAAGAGGGCCTCATCCTTTCTCGAAGGGGCCATGGCCTCCTCACCCCCACCGGGCCTCACCCTGATAAAGTTGCTTTAAAACATCTGAATAAATGTTGTTTGAAGTCATATTATTTTGTGAAGGGTCCTTATGCGGAAAAAACTAAAATGCAGATCAAGTTTAAAAGTGCGACCTTCAATGACCTTTGACCTTAAAACTTTGTATGTTCGGAAACTGAAGAAACATTCAAAAGTTGTATTTTAAACATCACTTGTCCACAGTTTACACAACGCGTGGGATAGTTTCTGGACCAGGGGTGGCACCACGATTTGCTCGATCAGGGGGAAGCTCCTTGATGGAGGTGCCAGCAACTCGAAGCCTCGATGAGGGCGATATGGTGCCGAAGCGGTGTTTGAAGCAAAATTTTGGCGCGCAAAGCGCGTCGAAATTTCGGACTCTTCATGGAAAAAAATTGAAAAGTTAGGCTATTACCATAGAAAATTTGAAGAAATTTGGGTTTTTACAAAGAAAATTTTAGAAAATGTGGGGAGTTTATTTAAGAATTTGCCCAAATTTAGACCAAAATTAAGTAAATCGTCGGGGCTACTGCCCGTTGTCGCGGACTACATATTTTATGGTATACATCGTAGCTCCCCTACGAAACCTGAAAATTTCCCCGACGGGGGGGGGGGGAGGAGAAGCCTTACCCGACGGGGGGCATGGCTCCCCTTCCCCCACCTGGTGCCACCACTGTTCTGGTCGTTCTTCTTCTCTCTTCACCAATGGTCTAGAATTGAATTGAAAGGTGTCGAAAACAGACCGTTCAATGTGTCTAAGCCCGTTATTCAAATTTCTTTGTTAAGGCTACGAAAACACGCTATAAGCAGATTATAATTCCTTTATTTTCCTTACATTTTGAGCACTTTAAGTCTCGGTGGCCTAGTTCTTTCATGATATTACATTGGGTCAGATGCAATTCCGAATCCGGAGAAAAGTAGTGCGGCTTATCTCAGTTGGTTCGTGGATTCTGATAATGGTAAGGTTTATGAGGACGCTGAAAATGTAAATGTCGCAGTCCAGTCGTCAACGGGCAATATTTCGTTGCTACGGAGGACCGCCATTCTGCTTAATTTTCGAACATCATTAATTATGGTCATAAGTGTTTGATGTTAATTTTAGTTTGGTTTGAATCGACGGTTTTCCTCCTAAAATTTTAGGGGTCCGTACTCTCACTGAAAAATTTAAGGGGAACGTGTCCCCCGGTCCCCCCCCCCCCCGCTTCCGCCGCCTGTGTGTATAATTGTCTGTCATGAAATAGCCACCATGTCCGACACCGTGAAACAACAGCCTTATTGAAATGTGATGTAACTCACCCTGACTGTTCGATGGGGATGAATTAGCGGTATTAGTAGTCAGGTGCGTCAGGTTGCAGTCGGATTGTACGTTAAGCATACCCGCAGCACACAGGCATACAAAGTCTCGCGACTCCGGCTTGAGACACGCCTCGGAACTCACGCTCAATTAACCCAGTCTCACCCTAAGCTATCTTTGGAAAAAAAGAAAGACGGAGGTTCAAATTTTCCTGAAATTCCCGATGTAAAGTCCAACTTACGTCGCAAAACTACAGCATGCATTTCAAGCTTGCACTGAGCTAAAGCATCGCGTTCGCGGTACCCTGTCACTGTAGTATACAAAATAGTCCTACGTTGACAGAAACCGCGGAGCCAATCTTGAAGTGCGGGGGCTAATCATCGAAGCGGCCAAATATGTTCAATAAAATAAAGGCAGTTTAATGCAGCCCAAAATGCACTTTTAGGTGGCTCAATATGCCCCCGGCAGAAAAAGTGCGGGGGCTAAAGTCTCCGTACACCCCTCCCCGTCTCCGCGGTCCCTGCCTTTGTTACGATTTCTTTTGCCATTTTCGTATGTTTTTGGTGCTCTCTGCAAACGGTTATCATGAGTCGCCTTAAATTATCTCACGCCCAGCCACTCACTCACCTTGGCATCTCTGAACACATGCACTAGGTGGATCCATAACATAGGAACAGTGGAGGGACCCACAAACATTTACACCTGGTAGAAATTGTAGGAACAAAAATTACCTTTGCCTTTTATGTTAACACATCTCCTGCCCTGAAAATGATTTTCCCTCTGGCAGTCTGGGAGCTTCAGCACGTTGTCTGGCTAAGGGCCTGGATGAAACTGGCCCTAAGAGGGCTTAGCGATTCGGTATTTCATATTCAGATTAATGAAGGCACTTTTAATTGACAGGATACTCAAAATGCTTCTTTTTATGAAAAGCAAAGAATTTGTTAAATGTTTACCCCATTGACCCATTTAGGGCAAAATTTTACTGACACATTTTGAAGGTGGAGCATTGTATTTTATTATTCTTACATCTGATATGGGATTCGCAATTTTTATAATGAAAAAACTCAGCTGTTCAGTACTACTTTTCCTGCTTACAATGTGCATTCCGTTTGTAATGATCATTCTGATTTTTCGCCTTCAGAAGCTCAATATGAAAACTGCCAGATGTATATTTTTCAATGCCACATAATCTAAGGGCTTTAATAAAAGTATGATCAGAAAGCGCGACTGTATGAGAAAATCTTAATTTGTTTACAACAAATGATAACTTGAAAACACTGAAGCGAAACACCATAGCCACATTTATAATACAGCTGACGGGGTTTATCGTTTCGTCCTTCGCTACGGTTACCCTGTGTGGCAGAAGTTAAAGTGAGCCGCTATGCAGTCAAAATTTGGACAGATCAATTTTATCTAAGAAGAGCATTATATTGCAATGTATAACTTATAACGATCTTACCTTGTCTTTATTGAGAGGCGCTTTATCTCCACGAGGCAAAACATGCGTGAGATGCATTAAAATTTCATACTGTGTAAATTTGTAATGTGGCAAACTAAACATATTTAATGAAAATATTCAATAAACCATAGTAAAAATTGATAATTAAGGGTTTTCATATTGATTGGAGTTCAGGGATGTTTATTGTAAATTTATTCAAAATATTTATCACACTAGACTCAAGGTAAAGCCTTCCCATGAAAAGGAACTGAAGGTGAAGCACACATGTATAATACCAAGATTGTTGAAATTTGGGTGAAAAATAGACTCGTGACCTTTGACCCTCCTAATTACCATGTTCGGGTAAATTTAAAAGGTAACAACCAACAGAAAATGAAAACTGACACCCTAAGGAAAATTTTAAGGGTAGGTGTGAACTTTTACAAAGTTGTAAGGGGGGGGGGGGGTGGGAGTCAAAAATTTTCAGACTTCGCCGCTAGTCTATTCTGAAACGCGTTTGCTAGTCCTTCACCCCTTTTGCTATACGTATCAAGGTCTAACATGACCTTCTGGCACCTAAAAAGGGATTTCAGTCACGTGACTTTAACCAACTAGACGCAATTTTGAAAAGCAAGATCGCGCGTTTCTTTGGTTTTTACGGGCACGCGTCCATTGTGTCACAGTAGTATCTATGGTTATGTCGTGCGCGTGAGCTGTAAGTTCGCTTACTGCGTGTGTATTCCCCCCCCCCCCCAGTGCCTGGGAATTCATTGCGCGTGACGTCATAGAAATCCCTCTGTTCTCTCCCTCCCGTCCATTTCCCATTGATGGAAGCTGCTTATACGGAAATTAGTAACAACACGATAGTTGTTGAGTGTTCGGCGTCATATACAGTCGCGTAGCCACGGGGGGGGGGGGTAAACCCCCATGGCCCAAGCTTGAAAAAATAATGGCAAAAAAGACATGGCCACTATAAACTTCATTACGTTCGAGACACAAACATTGCACCATTTTGCACCTGGAAACCTAAAACAAGCCGTTTTTCTCCAAAGGGGAGGGTATGAAGAAGGGGAGGGGGATATACCCTCCCCTTAGACCCCTCCCCATGTCGCACTCCAACAAAAATCCCTCACATGACACAATCCTAGCTACGCGCCTGGTCGTATACTCGATATTATCATTTGGATGTCAGGTAATAAGCATTAGGTCATTACTCAATTTTATATACTTGATTCAGAGCTTTCAGGAGGCTCTATGCAAGTGTCTTAGCCTTAGGTGCCCTTTTATAATCCACGATGAAGGAAAGGAAAATTTTCGTAAACTATAGTCCAAGAATGTTTCTGTGGACTACACGCACGATTTCCTTATTAAAAACTTTTCCCGAATGTTGACAACGTATCCTTCTGTAGACACCATACTCTCCTCTTTTATCTAAACAAAAATTAGGATTCACTAAAGTATGGACATTCCAGCCATATATGATCAGCTCCAAAAATACCCCAAAGATAGCACCATTTTGCATCTAAGCGACCTTAAATTATCAAAAATTTCTCAAAGGGGAGGGGGTATCCCCTCCCCTTTGACCCCTTCCCCCGTGACGGCACCTTTAAGTAGTGACAAGGGAAGAATATCCCCACTACCGTAATCAAATGAAGAGGCGCATGAAAAAAAAACTGCAATTTACCCAGACTTGGGGATTAATCGAGGTGGCATTACGACATTTTATGTTGTCTCCCCAACACCAAAAGCCTGCCGACGCCACTGTACTTTACTGATACTTATAATATCGGTAATCCACCGAAGCTAGTTTGCATCTTCTTGGTTGCATGTTAAAGTGTGAAGAAGTATTCATTTTGAAAACATAATTGTTTCCTTGTTTAATGTGTTGTTTTTCAGTCCATTATCATATGTTCTGAGCATTGTTAGTAGCAACGATATGTTACTGGCAATTGATAGTTGTATCGCTTACAAGGACTTGTTTGACTTATGAGACAAATGCGTAACTATTCATTCATAAATTTGTGCATTCCCTTCATGCTAATTAAACTGAAGAAACGAGATGAAAAAAGTTAGTCATCTTGTCTGCCTACATGTATAGCAGGAGGGATCTTCGCAAAAATGAAAAGAACAAAAATAGATCCTTAAAATTTGATAAATATTACACCAAATTGCGTATAAGGACCCTCAAATATTCAAAAATTTTCAAAAGTGGCGGGGGACACCCCTCCCCCAGGACGGCGGTCCTAAACAAGGTTCATCCCCCACCCAGTCGAGAAAACACACCTTCCTACGCCTTTGAAACAAAAACAAAAAAGAGTACCTTAAATTTGGAATCAAAATTATTCTCTCAAAAATGTAACTTATAGTATAAAATTTTCTCACTTGTAAAAATCTAATACATGAGATATCAAATTTGGAATACTTAAATGCAACTTAAAATACCCAGAAGCGACATTTCCTGCAACCTGGGAGGCATTCTTTGTCAAAATTTTCTGGGTACGCTCCGCCCAGATAGTGTTGGGGCACTATTTTACCCCCCCCCCCTTCCAAATATAATCCTTGGCAAACCATTGATTTAAACAGCTAAATCCAACGAACTGGAAAGCATCTTTTGATAAAACTTTCGTGTGCGCAACGCACCAACTAATGGTGGCGCTCCGCTTAGATAGAGGGCCTGCTGCCATGTACTGTCCTGTATTCGTATTTTATTCAAATTTCGTCGCTTCGCACCCACCACGAAAAATCTTGGGTACTGGCCTGGGATGTATGTTTTGGGATCAATTTTTTTCTTCAGTGGAAACTGAAAGGAAATAAAAAATAAATAAAGATGTAGATGTCATGGAGGGTATAGTGAGATGCTATTTTTGGGACAGCTTTAGCCACTATGGAAGAAGGTCTAGACAGGCCCTTGCCATTTTAGGTCATTTCTTTGTGATGTCGTGGCACTTATACGCTTCCGTACGCTCCCGTAGTGTTAAATTGCTCATTTAAGAAAAAATGAATAAGGTAACATTTTGCAGAAAATTGTTGAATTCTCACTTGGGAAAAAATAAGTTAACATTTTGCAGAAAATTGTTGAATTGCTCACTTGGGAAGAAATGAATAAGTTAACATTTCGCAGAAAATTGTGAATTGCTCACTTGAGAAGAAGTGAATAAGTTAACATTTTGCAGAAAATTGTTGAAATCCTCATTTGAAAAGAAATGAATAAGTTAACATTTTGCAGAAAATTGTTGAAATCACGAGATGGTGGAAACAGTCAATTCATCGTTTTTTCTGTTTTTTGTAAAGATATTATCTTGTGATCTGAACATTTTTTTGAAAAATGTCAACCTGTATGGGAAAAGATCGTGTGATCTTGATGGCACTTTCAAGCTTCCGTAGGAATAGGTTCTTCTCTTGTAAGAGTAAAGCAAATGCTGTGTTGTAAAAATGTGCAACCATTGAATGTTCGCATTTGCTTGTTCCTGAAGAATTCTAACACTCGACATATGAAGGAATTGAAGTTGCAGTAACGATAGAGGAATTGCAAAACACAAGTGTCTGAATCAAAGAACCCTTTCTAACCAAGAGAACACAGGAGGGTAGTCGTCCAGGGATGTCTACGGTAGAGGATCAGGGGTGGCGCCAGGATTTGCTCGACAGGGGGGGCAAGCTCCTCCCCGACGGGGGGGGGGGGAGCAGCAGCCCGAAGCTCCGACAAGGCCAAAAGGACTAAAAAGGCAAAAGTTTTGGCGCGTAATTGCGCGCCGAAAAATTTTTGGCTTTTTTTTTTTACAAAACATTGAAAATTTGGGAGTTTTATTGAAGAAAATTTGAAAAATTTGGATTTTTATGGAAGAAAATTGAAAAATTTGTTTTTTTTTTGTAAGGACAATTTGAAAATTTTGGTCTTTATTGAAGAATCTGCCCTTCCTATGACCATACTCTTACTCCAAATCCAGATATGGATTGATATCTGGATATATCTGGCTAAATACAGTCTTTATATGGCCATATCAAGCCAGATATACAGCCAGATTTAGATGCCTTGATACATTATATCAAGTTTTATATGGCCATATCAAGCCAGATATAACTTGATGAAATGCCAGTCCAGATATGTAAATACAGTTTTATATGGCCATATCAAGCCAGATATAACTTGATACATTGCAATTCCAGATATGCAAATAAAGTTTTATATGGCCATATCAAGCCAGTATAACTTGATACAATGCAATTCCAGATATGAAAATGAAGTTTTATATGGCCATATCAAGCCAGACATAACTATGAAATCCATATCTGGCCCATATATGGAATTTCATATCTGGCCCATATCTGGATTTCGAGTAAGGGTAATCAAGCATATCGTCGGGGCGACCGAAGGTCGTTGGGACTTCATATTTTATCGTACGGACTAAGGCTCCCCGACGGGGGGTGGGCAGCCTTTCCCGACGGGGGCATTACCCCCCGCTGGCTCCACCCCTGTAGGGAACTTTCTCCCTTCTTAGAAACTTTTGATTCCAGGGTCCAAGATGCCAAATGGTACATTTTCAATTGTATGCCACTTCAGTCTGCGTTTTTTATATGTAATGAAAACTAGCTAATCAAAAGTTGGAGTTCATGCCTCCCCCCGTGGCTACAGTCCTAGAGACGATGTCTCTCGCAAACACGTGCCATTATTTTTGAGGCATGTTCACAGATCAGAGTTTGTATCTTTCAGTTGACAAGCGCCCTCATTTTATTAGAATGTTTGAGAAATGAAAAATTACTAACGACTTGGCAAAGACTAGCATCTAACCAAAACTGCTGTTGTGTTTCGTTCTGTTATTGGCCGAAAAAACAGAAGCTAGCTTGACAACTCTAATTCTAATAGACCTTATGCATATGTCACAAAGGCGAAAGTGCGCCTCTTTTGGAGGAAGATGGCGGAAAAGCGCGTATTATTGCATGTTACACCAATAAATGCAGATTGCTGATTTGTCAACCAATCGTATACGCGCGTAAGTCTGCTACACGTGCGACGAAATCTGCGCCGTGAGTGCAAGTGTGCTTCATTGTTTTCACCCAAAATAACGTTAGTGTGATGTCAATGCATAAGGTCTATACGCTTTTTAGAAATCTCGACCACACATGCGCTCATTATTTTTAAAATCTGGGGATAAGCAATATCAATGCCGTACCTTCAGCTTCAGCTAAAAGTGAGTTTAGTGTTGACAACATCCAAATTTATGGGAGAAAGGATATGCGCGGACGTGCGGGTTCAACCTGCAAATAACTGCCGATTTGGTACCAGTTTTTGGCCAAATTTAATGGCATGCTGTTATGTCTACAATCTGATGTATGAAGTTTTCCATTTCTAATAGCTTCTGTAACAAATTAGAACGTGGAAAAATTCCCAAATTGTCAAAGAATTTATTTGTCACCTATGTTTGATTCCTTGCTGAAGGCAAAAGGAATCTGTGCAGTCACCATGGCGTGTGTATGTGGGTGTGTGCGTGTGTTTGTGTGACGCTTGGCTTGTAAAAACGGTATCTCAAGATACGAATCATGGATACTTTTCATACTTGGTATATGAATTCATCATATTTAGGAGAAGAATCCTGTCTTTTTTGGTGGAGGACCGGGTCATGTCAGGTCACCAGAGGTCAAAAACCAAAACCTTGTAAACACGATATCTCAAGTTAGGAATCATGGTTACTTTCATATGTGGCATGTGGATGCGTCATAGTCAGAAGATGAACCCTATCATTTTTGGTAGAAGTCAAAAGTTATCTGAGGTCACTGGAGGTATAATTTCAAAAACCTTGGAAATTACTTGTAAACACGAAATATCTGGGTAGGAATGATGGAACCTATCACATTTGCTATTTAAAATGGTCATATTTAGAGGAAGAACCCTATTATTTTTGGTAGAGGTCAGAGGTCAAGTGAGGTCACCAGAGGTCAAAACTAAAATCCTTGTAAACACAATATCTCAAGTTAAGAATGGTAGATACGGTTTTGAAATATTTGATCCTTTTTAGGTTAAGTGCCCATGTGATTCGTTTTCCGTTCAATTTGAACCCGGCGTTTTTAGAGTGCACAAAACTAACTAAAGATACCATAACCTCGCTGCATTGCAACTTCACCACCACACATGATGACATGCAGTTAGTTAGTTAGTTAGATAATATTTAACGACACACCAAACACGAATGTGTTATATAGTGTCAACAAGATAAATTCGTTTCAAGTCCTCCCCTTTAGTCGCCTCTTACGACAGGCGGGGAATACCGTGGGCATATTCTACAACCCCCAGCCCACAGGGGGTATGATGACATGCAATGCTGTATTAAGCAGCTATTCATGACTAATAAGAGAGACTTCAATGGCTTCCACAAACAATGGTTACGGTCTCCGTAACCAGTTTAAGTTAACGTGTTCAGCCGCATGTCTTAGTTTTTATGAAAAGAGCGCCGCCTGCTTAGACTCTATACTTCCCAGTGTAGTGTCACTATAGTGTGTTTTTCTGATGAAACTGTCACTGCAACAGTATACACTTAAGCAATGTTGGTACCGCATTGAATGTACTAATGCATTATATATTAATGCGGCCTACGTTGTTTCAAAAATATGTCATAAGGCACAAGTTTACTTCGTAAGAATGAGAACACCGGTGATGGTTTTGCGGTGCCAATAAATTCTGGACACATTGTTTTTCTCGGACAACGACATAGAAATCTCAAGTGGTCGGTTTTTCTTCGCTCTTCCCATAACTTTTCTTAGTTAATTTGGAAGTGTGCTACGCTATCGCAAAATGACGGACATTCGAACCGAGCTGAACTTGCGAAATTTTGCTGCTCGTTTCTTGCACATGCTTTTTTTCGACGGCTTAACAAAATCTTTTGGTGTTATTGTAATGAGGGTTGTTGATCAGAGTGGTTTGCCTTATCGAACGGTCGGCTGGATCTTCTCGTGGCAGATGGCGATATGTTACGTCACAGGTAAGAAATGTAATCTCTGCTGCTTTTCTTGGGACATTAAAAGAATTGTTAGGACTGAATTTCTCACGCAGACGGTCCGGGTACGAATCCCTCCTAAGACTTTTTTTTTTGTTATTCACTTTATGGTGGGTTCAGAGGTCAGCAGAGGTCAAGTTTTGAAAGAATAGTAAAATGATTTAATCAAGAAGTATAAATATGAGGGAAGAACTTAGTGCAACAAATCACCCTTTCAGAAAGGAATCACTAAGCTTTAGGGCTTTCTGGTTTTCAATAAATATGCTTCAAAAGATAAAGAAAACGTGGGCTATCAAACTGAATCTAAAAAATTTCAAATATTCAACCATTCTTCCAAAGTGGAAGGGAAGCCCTCCCCTCACCCCCCCCCCCCCCGGACGGTTGTTTAAGCCGTTCAGCTTTCCAGCTAGATACAGCTTCCTTCGCATATGTCAGGGATTAGTATCATAGGGAGAATCTGTGGGAGTGTTGGATTGCGACGCCCGCAGACAGGATGGTTAATCGGCACATCGACCATCAGTCGGCACACCGATTGTCGTGAAAGAGAAGCAAGGAGGAAAAGAGGAGAAGAAAATCTTTTTAGCGTGGAAATTTGAATAATGAGCAACCGAACTTTTAAGACTGTACTGGTTGGCAATTTTGAAAATTATTGTTTGAGCAATATGCAAAAATTCTCCGGTCTTCGCGCTGTGTATTGTCGCTCATAATCGGCTCTCTGAGTCCAACCTTCTTCAATTCGTATAGCCATAATATCCCTGTATCTGAAAATGGTTTTTTCCTCTGAAGTAGTTTTCAGTACCTCACTGAAGTAGCGTTACTACGTAACTGCTCTTAACCCGATGTTTGCTGTAAACATAGTCCCGAATGTACAATCAGTTTCATAGTTATCAGTCTGAGTTTATAGGATAATGTGCTGTTCATAGCCAGTAGACTAAACGCGAATCGGTATACAGACAACTCATTCTTTTGCAAGATTCATTTTACTCAGAGATTTTGCAGATTTTGTCCAAAATTTTGCCAAAAACTTTATGTGCGCTTTTCGCCCTGTAGAGATATGTAAGGTTTCTGTCATAGTTTGGACTTATACAGCTAGAGAACTCCTTACCAAGCAACAATGACGTACGTTGCCTTCACAAGCTTTGTAAAAGTCTGGAACTTCATCTCCAATTGCCTAGTTGTTCTCTTTTATTTGTTCCATTGTATGGTATCCCAGGTTGGAGATTTAATTATCTCGTCGGCAGCCGATTAATACGATACAGTACAAGTTAGCTCCTATAGGAAGTTATTTGCTCAAACGGTTAATCTATTTATTCTATTTAATCCATTTAAATGATTACAAATTCTTCGCTGCATTACCAGTGCCTTTTTTGGCGCGCTCCGCGCTTTAGTCCAAAGATATTATAAGCATAGAGTCCAAACTCCTATACCTGCACTGTTATTGACTGAAATTGATTCCTCGTGGAGACGCAAATATCCGTAGGAAGTGTGTATTTGACATGAGCGCCGTTCTATGCGGCGATCTGCTTACAAACATAAGAACATGTTACAGAAAATTCCATTGTTAAAAGACGTTAGCGTGCGTGCACTTTTATAACGCGTTCTATACGCGCAGTATATATTTCTCCGTGTGTTATCCGAAATACTTGACGCACACTTTTTTGCGCTCTCGAGAAACAAGCGCGCTAGTTGATTTCCCGTTGTAAGTGCGTAAGAAATTACAGAAACCTGACTAAATCGGGAAGATATTTTTCCCCAGTCGGGCTTAAAATTGGACAGTTATATTAGGTTTTTAGTAGCTTAGTGTAACACCTACTATGACAAAATTGATCTGATCATTAATATACATGGAGGGCTGCATTGTAAGCGACAAAAAGATTTTCTGATAACTTTGACTGTTTGAAAGTCTAATCACGGTTTGTCTTTCTTTTTTTTTTGGCATTTTCACTGTCTTTTTTTGTTTTGTTTTGTTTTTTTTGTTTTGTTTTGGGAAATTGGTTGGTTGGGTTAATTTTAAATTGTCAAAAAGAGAGGTTCTTGTGCCTACCAAGTTTCAAAGATTGGCCAAGATGGCAGACCTTACTATTCACAGGGAGGTAACACCTCCCTGCTATTCATATCCAGGGAGAGTCACTACCCAGAATGCATACATGCATTGAGGTTTCGATGATATATGTTCTATTCCAAATAATGTCATGATGTCCCATATCTTTCAGTCACTGGTCAAGTGCTATCTTAATATGTTGGAAAAAAAATTTTAGGTTCATATTTGATTTGGGAATTCCTGGGAAATTTTGCATTTGACCGCTGATGACTCAAGATGATGATCTTGGGAATTCTTGGGAAATTTTTCTTTTTGACTTCTGGTGAACCCATGAGACTATCTTGGGAATTCTTGGGAAAATTTGCTTTTTGACCCCTGTGACCCCAGATGACCTTTAACCACCAAAAACGAAAGCATTCATCTTTTCACCATAATGCATCCACATACTGAGTATGAAATCTATCCACGCTTCCTATCTGGAGATATCGTGTTAACAAGGTTTTCAGTGTTTGACTCCCAATGACCTCAGGTGAGCTTTGACCTCCACTAAAAATTATAGGGTTCACCTTCTTATCATAACACATCCACATACCAAGTATAAAATCTGTCCAAGCTTCCTACCTGGAAATATCGTGTTAACAAGGTTATCAGTGTTTGAATCCCGGTGACCCCAAATGACCTTTGACCTCCACCAAAAATGATAGCGCTCATCTTCTAACCATAATGCATCCACATACCAAGTATAAAATCTATCCTAGCTTTTTACCTGGAGATATCGTGTTAACAAGGTTTTCAGTGTTTGACCCCCAGTGACCCCAGATGACCTTTGACCTTCACCAAAAATAATAGCATTCATTTTCGCACCATAATGCATCCACATACTAAGTATGAAATCTATTCAAGCTTCCTAACTGGAGATATCGTGTTAACAAGGTTTTCAGTGTTTGACTCCCAATGACCTCAGATGACCTTTGACCTCCTCCAAAAATTATAGGGTTCACCTTCTTATCATATCACATCCACATACCAAGTAAAAATCTGTCCAAGCTTCCTACCTGGAGGAAGCCTGTAGATATTGTGTTAACAAAGTTTTCAGTCTTTGAACCCCGGTGACCCCAGATGACCTTTGACCTCCACCAAAAATGATAGGGCTCATCTTCTCACAATAATGCATTCACATCCAAAGTATAAAATCTATTCAAGCTTCCTACCTGGAGATATCGTGTTAACAAGGTTATCAGTGTTTGAATCCCGGTGACCCCGAATGACTTTTGACCTCCACCAAAAATGATAGGGCTCATCTTCTCACCATAATGCATCCACATCCAAAGTATAAAATCTATCCTAGCTTTTTACCTGGAGATATTGTGTTAACAAGGTTTTCAGTGTTTGACTCCCAGTGACCCCAGATGACCTTTGACCTCCACCAAAAATGAAAGGGTTCATTGTCTTACCATCAAGCATCTACATACTAAGTACGAAATCAATCCAAGCTTTATTGCTTGAGACATCATGTTAACAAGGTTTTCAAGGTTTGACCCCCGGTGGCCCCAAATGAACTTTGACCTCCACCAAAAACAATAGGGTTCTTTCCTTTACCATAACGCATCTACATACTAAGTATGAAATCTATCCAAGCTTTCTAGCTTGAGATATCATGTTAACAAGGTTTTCAGTGTTTGACCCCAGTGACCCCTGATGACCTTTGACCTCCACCAAAAACAATAGGAATCTTCCTCTCACCATAACACATGTACATACTAAGTATGAAATTTATCCAACCTTCCTATCTTGAGATATTGTGTTAACAAGGTTTTCATCATCTGACCCCCGGTGACCCCAGATGACCTTTGACCTCCAGCAAAAACAATAGGGTTTTTTTCTTACCATAACGCATCTACATATCAAGTATGAAATTTATCCAAGCTTCCTATCTTGAGATACCGTGTTAACAAGGTTTTCAAAGTTTAACCTCTGGTGACCCCAGATGACCTTTGACCCCCACCAAAAACAATAGGGTTCTTCCTCTTAGTATGGGGCATCTATGTACCAAGTTTGAGAACCGTGGAAGTTTCTCTTCTTGAGATATCGTGTTAACGAGCAAAGTGTCACAAACACACATACACATCACGAATGCATTGGTTTCTCTTATCATCGAAACCAAAAACGGCAACAAAGATTTTCTGATAACTAAGACTGACTTTCTGGTCTCACATGGGACATGTTGTTCACAGGAAAGGAAATGTGGAGTTCCATGTGCATAGAATTCTAACTTCCTTTAGACCAAAAGAAGGCGAACTGTGTCTTTATTAAAATGTGACAAAAGTCACACTTATGCAGTCAGGCGGAAAATGTTAAGTTCAAACTGTCCCAGTTATAGGAAAACTTCGCACTTTGCAACTACATGTCACCAGGGACCTTTAAACACACAGCTACAAACATCGAAGCCTCTGTTTACCATCTTTCGAATGCACTGAGGAGACATTTAGGTGTGAACAAGTGTTTCTATGTATGGTGCCATTACAAAGTACTTTGAAGTGGTTATACGTGCGCACAACGTTTATTTGAAATATTGTTAGCTAAAATTCGGCAAGAAACGATGTTGTCAATCAGCAGGGGCGGACTCAGTGGGGTGGGGGGGGGGCTTTTCCGGCTCCAGTCCCCCTTTTTTCAGCACCACTTACTTTTGTGAGACAATCTCAAAGCTGCATTACATAGTTTATGTATACTTGTTTTGATTGCCAGATGTCAGGAAATACCATTAAACAGTGTTTAATTTCAAATCCCCCCCCCCCCCACACAGAGGTTTCGTACATTTGGCACTTGTAGATTCGAACTTTACCCTTACGGAGTTAGCCCCCCTTTTTGCAATTTCTGGATCGGCCCCTCATCAGTGATGCCCAATCACTAATTAATTGTACAATTTTCAACATTCATAAACAAAGCACCCTGTCACCAATTTGGGAATAACAACAGATATAATTTCCATGGCACGCCATTTTCACCTTAAATTTAAATTCAAAAAAGTTGAATAAAGTCACATAGTTTAGTTTAATTTAGTTTATTTCTCCATGTATCCTCTAAAGAGGTGTAAAAGACACATACAACAGTATAAACCAAAATAAAAGTAATGCAATAGATATGTAGGATTCCCTTATAGTCGAACTAAAGTTCAAACGTAATTCACACCGGCCTAGGTAGACAAGTTAAAACTAGCGGTATGTCGTTAAATCTTACTGTAAAACTTGATCGAATAGATCGGCGACCAGGTGCAATGCTGACTAAAATCAGGTGCAATGCTGACTAAAATCAGGTGCAATGCTGACTAAAATCAGGTAGGTTTGTACGAGAGTTGGGCCGTGCGATTAAGAATGGGGATTGTAACTTTCGGGATATCACCCCTGTAATAATACGAATATCGTTTGAAAATTGTGGGGCAACGTCTCATTACAGAGGTTGGCAAAGAACTTAACAAGAATATCTGTTTTGGCCTCTAGAGTGTCTATAGTAGGGAAGTTGTTCAAGAGTGATGAAGGGAAATTTTTGTCCCTTCAGGGGTGGCGCCAGGTAGGGGGCAGGGGACCATGGCCTCCCTTCGGGGAAACTTCTCTTCCTCCGTCGGGGATATTTTGTGCCTTAGTGGGTACGATTATCTCCGATGGCGACCAGGCGACCTGTTGACAACCTGTCGCCCTGAAAGTTTTCTTGATGGAGGGCAGATTCTTTACTAAAAACCCGAATTTTTCAAAGTTCTTTAAATACACTTCTATAAACTCCCAAATGTTGAAAAGTTTCTGGAAGAAAACCCTAAAGTTTTCAATAAAATTTTCAATAAAGAAGAAAAACTTTCAAATTTTCTTTAATAAAGCTTCCAAATTTTCGTCGAGTCAATTGCGCAGAAAACTTTGCGTCCGCCATTTTTCTTCAATCTGTCCCTTTTGTCGGGATTTTGAGTTGTTGGTCCCTCGCAGGAGCTTGTCCTCCACCCCAACCCCTCCCGTCGGGCAAACTCTGGCACCACCTGTGTCACTATCTGTTATGGGGGAAAATTGCAACAAAGATCCGCGCGTTCGGAGAGGGGAATGCTTTCGGGACGGCCAGCTTTAATTCATAAACTCCACGGAGGCCTTTGCCAATCCACTGAAGTGGCGAACTCGTGAAATTGGTACAGCATATTATGAGACAAAAAAGGGGGAAACCAAACTAATACCTGCATACTTTACAACAGACTTGTAGTACTCGAGAACATACTCATTCTGGTACTTGAGTGCATGTTTTGTACCTGTGCTCGTCATTTTTGGCGATTAAGTGTTTTTACTCTAGCATATATACCTAAAAAAAACTAAAATGATAAACAAAGGTGCATTCGTGCGCGTCACACTTCAGAAAAATAGTACAGCACTTTAATTTTGGACAAGAAAAGAAATAATCCGATATTTTGTTATCAGGTGAGAATTGGTAGATAAATAGATGGTACCCGGAGTCACGCAAGTCCCACCTGACCAAGGAGGTGGGCATAGGCTTATGAGGGGGAAGAAGGACAGGGGACACTGCCCACCCCCAACCCCCCACCCCCATAAACTTTAAACAACACAATATTCGGACAGTATTTGTAGATATACTTGGGCAAAATCTTACTGAAAGTCTCAAACATTCGGACAAAAGAATAACACCCCAAATAAAAAAGATCTTATACGCCTATGGGAGGAGGGGGAGTGGGCGGAGGGGCAATGGGGTGGACTGCTTGTGAAGCATTTTATTGGATGTGTCGATGGTGGATGAAACTCGCGATGAATTGCATCGATAAATTTCGTTCAAAATGAGAATTCAAGCTTAACAATAGAGGTACCAAATTTCGTTTCTCGACAACACACTTGGCACTGATATTTAAACTCTGTAACCCAAATAGGTCCTACTTTAGTTTAATCTATTCTATAATTTTGGATCCCACTTCTGAAAAGTATGAATTCATCTTGGAATGGAATACTCTTATGAAACTTACAAACGAAACGTTCTCCTTACAGCAGAATGCTACAGAAGAATGCTACAGAAGAAAGCTAAAAAAATTTCACAAATTTCTTTGCAGATTTTACAAAATTCCTATAGAAATCTATAGACTTTCTAAAAAAATACTATAGAAATTCTTAGAATTTTTTTTTAAATTTCGCATATAATCTATTGAAAGCATCTCTAAAAAAATTTCTTAAATTTCTGGTAAGTTTAATCTTTTATATACTTGATAAAAAGTTCGAGAATTTCACAACTATTTCCACATAAATTTCAGAAAATTCTATATAAATATCTATATAAATTTCAGCAAATTAAAATCTACATAGGATTAAAAAAATTGTACAAAAAAGTTTCATAAGATCTTCTAAGGGAAATCGTTATAATTCTTCAGACCATGGCACCACCTTGTTTTCCTTCATTTGCGACAAGTGAACAAAAGGAACAAATTTTGACTTATTCTAGGGATAAATTAAAAAGCTTGGAGAATATTTGGATGTGGAACAAACTGTGCACAATCTCACCCAGGGGATTAAATGTAAACGGTGGCTTCGATAGCCAGAATAAAAAACCTAGATGTAGAGCTTGCTGAGCTTTTTTCATCGATTTTGCTTTCTGTTGGACTGCTACTTTAGCTTTGGGGGCTATTCATGGTCCCCTGCTTTTTCGCAGGTTGTTTGTTTGCAGCCTTTTTTGTGCATTTGAGTGTTCATTACTTCATTTTTCTCATTTGGTGGCTGTTACTTGATAAAGGCACTGTTGTGCCGAAAATTTGTACGAATATTCCTGATTCGGAAATATATATTTTCAGTTTTTGAATATATGTTTCAATGAAGGCTTATATATATACACACACACATATATATATATATATATATATATATATATATATATATATATAGTATAGATATATATATATATATATGTATAGATATATATATGTATAGATAGATAGATAGATAGATAGATAGATAGATAGATAGATAGATAGATAGATAGATAGATAGATAGATAGATAGATAGATAGATAGATAGATAGATAGATAGATAGATAGATAGATAGATAGATAGATAGATAGATAGATAGATAGATAGATAGATAGATAGATAGATAGATTAGATAGATAGATAGATAGATAGATAGATAGATAGATAGATAGATAGATAGATAGATAGATAGATAGATAGATAGATAGATAGATAGATAGATAGATAGATAGATAGATAGATAGATAGATAGATAGATAGATAGATAGATAGATAGATAGATAGATAGATAGATAGATAGATAGATAGATAGATAGATAGATAGATAGATAGATAGATAGATAGATAGATAGATAGATAGATAGATAGATAGATAGATAGATAGATAGATAGATAGATAGATAGATAGATAGATAGATAGATAGATAGATAGATAGATAGATAGATAGATAGATAGATAGATAGATAGATAGATAGATAGATAGATAGATAGATAGATAGATAGATAGATAGATAGATAGATAGATAGATAGATAGATAGATCATCTAAATATATATCATATATATATATATATATATATATATCTATATATATATATATATATATATATATATATATATATATATATATATATATATATATATATATATATATATATATATTGCATTGTCATTGAGCAAAGTTAGTTTACTGAAGGTTCATTTCATTTGTGTAAGAATAAAGCCGGTGATTCGTGTGATTTGTTATTTTCAAACCCAAAATATTCATGGTAACCTCACCGTTTAGATTTCCAAAATGCCTTTCACCCTGGGTCCTATGTTATCAATTATATCTAAGCCTCACAGCCTACATTACTCAGTTATTCCTTTTCTTGTGTTGTTAACAAAGGAGTTGTAAATGGGGACTACTTTCAGTGGGAGGAAGGGGACAGAGCACTTTAATACAAATATTCTGTCCGAATGGAGGAGGGAGTTTCAGTCCCTAGTCCTCGCCTCGTTTATCCATGCATAGTTTCTGACAATAGCTATATCTCTGAGTTTTTTGGATCTAACGAGTTGTACGACGGGGCTGCCCACTCACAAATAATGAATGTTTATGAGTGTGGCAGTATACAAATAATGATGTTTATTATTGTAATAGTATACAAATAATGAATGTTTTACATTCGTGCCAATAATATGGATAATATCATGAGTTCAAAGAACGTTCTATTCAACTCGGCTTCGAAGCGTCGTTGAATAGAAGGTTAAATCTTTCAACGAAAGTACCTTCCAATCTTTCAATAACTGTAATATTGACAGAATTTTGTAATGATTGTGTTATCTCCTGAGATATGCTTGGAGCGAACACAGTGTTGTTACCGACGATTTTACAAAAAAGGGGGTTGTATTGAAGTGGTTGGCTGAATTCCAGTCATCAATTATGCAGGTAGTTCGCAATTCGTTCACGGTAAGTGCGTTGTGCACAGGCGCGTAGCTACTGGGATGGGCTAGGGCCTGGGTCCCCCAGATGTATGCCAGGCCACCCCCCCCCAAAAAAAAATTGTGCGTGTCCTTATAAAATGTGTAAGAATTAAGGCCGGCGATCGATGCCGTTTGATACCTTGGCCTCCCAAAAAATTTCATCCTAGCTACGCCCCTGGTTGTGCATTATGGAACATTGTTCCTTTGAAAAAATCTCAAAATGGATTCAAGACTTAGCGTCAGCTTCCAACTTCTCAATTCAAACGAGAAAAGGTGTCAGGATTTTACTTTTGAACTCTCATCAGGGAATTATGCTACTCTGTAACGGCTTGAAAACATCTCATGTGCGTAATTGTTTGCGCGCACTTTATGACTGCGCGCGGTTGTCTAAGTTACGCACGTAAAGTTTGTGAGTTTGAATTTGGACGCATGTCGGCACTTGCTGACTAGCTCATAGGCGCGTCGCCAAGGAGAGCGAAGGGGCAGCCGCCCCCCCCCCCCCTTAGCAAAATTTTGGTATTTTTTATGTCTTTTTTCACAATATCACTAGTGTTTCCCCCTATTTATATGTAGTAAATAGGCCTGGGAAGTGCCATTTCCAGCAATCTGGGAGGCATTTTGGACCAAAATTTTCTCGCGCTCCGCGCCAACCCATGGGAGCACTGACAGCATACTTGCCAACTCTATCGATACCGTAAGCAGTGGCGTAGCTAGACATTTTTTGTGGGGGGCAAAAGCAAAAATTTCCGACAGATTATTATCTAGGGACCTTTTTTTTTTTTTTTTTTGCTTTTCGGGCAATTTTAGACCGAAATTTGATTTTCACGTTGACATTTCGATGTGTAATTATCTGGGGACCTTTTTTTTTTTTTTGCTTTCCGGGCGATTTGAGACCGAATGTTGATTTTCACGTTGACATTTCGATGTGTAATTCTGCTTAAAAACATAACAAGTGTTTCAAATGAATTTTTTTAATTATTTCCGACAGACACTAGAAATTTCCGACAGAGGCCTTCAAAGGCTTTGTGGGGGGCGACCGCCCCCCTGCCCCCCTCTAGCTACGCCACTGACCGTAAGGGGACAAATTGTAGGCCTACCATATCAGGAACACATGGTATCTAGTGGTAGACCTATGTACATAAGCAACGCCTTACACTTGTTTGAAGCTGTTATGTGATTCTGCATACTTGTAGAATGATAAATTATTTGCCAGAAATATGTGTGTATTTGGTTACTATATGGTTGTTCCTACAAAATATTTCATAAAATACATAATAATATGTCTCCTTATGAATACAAAATACCATATAAACGGTATGCACCAAAACACATATTTTCACATTAAAAACACAAAAGCTTCTCACCGTGGAAGGCGGAACACCCCATCCCACATCCCCCCTCCCGCGCGAGACCGCTCGGACTCGGTCGCTTCGCTCCCTCGCAAAATCTGCCGCTTCGCCCCCCCCCCCCCCCAACCTTGACAAATTTCTGCTGGCTCAGACCTTTGATTTAGATGGCAAATAATAAAGAATTTCTCCATCATTCACAGATTGCACCGTTTGCTAACATTTCAGTATGATGAAGCATGACTTAAGATCTTCCAATAAATTTTGAAATCCGTGTTACGGTCCTTCAGAGTCCAAACATGTGTAGACAGCTCTGTTTGGCTCCTGTACTTTTCCTTATTGAATGATTGCTGGTGGTTTGCGATTCTCAGTTTGAAGTTGTTCTCATGTTAACCCCACTTACGTCTCCTCGCTGTCATTGCTTTTCACGGTGGCTTGATACACCACGTTTGCTGTTCTGCACTTTCCGTCCAACTGGCAATCCTGCAGTTGCACTGGTTGGTTTCAGGTGCGGGCATTTGGGCCTTCACGATTTTCTTATTGTGGGCATCCACGATAGATTTCATATTTGGCATGCAGCTGTAGGACAGTTTAAGTGTATTCTTATTGAAAATCTTCTGTAGTGTGTGTTCTTTAACTTTCGGTTACGATTTTCAAGAACTGTCGTCCGACGTTGTTCTTTACCCTCAGATCAAACGGCCGGCGGGTTGAACCATGTGATGTTTCTTTGTCTGACTCGGTGTTTGCGTTTTGTTCCTTCCTTTGATTTGTATTTAAGAATGTAATCGTGTCCACTATCGTTCAGTGCGTTCTGGTATTGATGGATGGATTTCTTGAATTTATTCTCGTTGGATGAGATGCTAGAAAATCTGTGATTATGCCTTTATAGGGACTGTTCGCATGACATTCGGGGGGGGGGGGGCATGGTTGCTCTTCGCATTACATACAGTGGGGTGTTCCCTGGTTTGAGGTACGGTTTATATGTTCCCTGTTGAAGTTCGAGTGTGGCGTCGAGGAAATTCACTACTCTTTTATTGGCTTCAATCGTGATGCGAAGGCCGTTTTCTTGAATATGTCGCATATGTTCTTCGTAATTTGTTCGATTTTTCTCGGTGGTTCGTTAAAGACGGCTAGGCCGCCGTCTCTATAGATTCCAATTGAATTTCCGCAGAGCCTGGTTCTAAATGAGATAGCAGATAAGCAACAACTAGTTCACAGCATTCTGCCCCATCATATGAACCCATGGTAACATCAAATAGTTCGTTGTCTTTCTTTATCCATGGCTCATTCTGGTTGAAAAGCAGCGTTTGTTTAGTGTGAATAATAATCCTTTGGTCCAATGGAGTGATGTCTGTGTATTGCGATGCGAAGTCTAATGCATCATTAAGCAACTTCTGAGTAATTGAAGGGTGGAATTCTACGAAGTCAAAGCAAACAAACGCTGATTTGTCTTTGTTTTGAATTTTGTTGAACCAATCGAGGACTGCATTAGTGTTCCTCCACAGATTTACGTTGGTTGCCTCTATTACTTTCATAACAATTCTGTGATTAGTTTGCTCGCTTTCCCTAATTCTGACTTGCAGGGGTTGATGAGACGACACGATGAGTCATTTGGGAAATTGCGTTTGTGCCTTTAGCGTGATAAAGGATTCGCGTTGCGCTAGTACATCGATTCGGTCTGCAAGATCGAGTTGTTCAGTTGTTTTTTTAGCTTCATTGTTAATTTCGTCGACTCGTTTAATTGCACTTTTCTTGTACGTTTTGTGTGTACTTTTGCTGACCATTTCATTGTAGTCTTTGGGTGTCATTTTGTAATAGTTTGTAGTTTTGCCAGCCTTGATTAATAAATTTGGCTCCTCGTTTAACTCTTTGATGTCATTCTTTAATTGTCGTTGAAAGTCATTTGTGTGCTTATCAAATTCAATGCTACCATCCTATTTTCGAACACACGCATTTCATCTATAACGGGTGGGGCCTTCTTAGAATTAAATAGGTTTCTTTTTTACTCACTTTAGCTTCCGGATGCAGGTAGAAGAAAGCTCTCTAGCGCATGTTCCGGATTAAGTTTTCGGTTTTCTCAATCAATTTTCTTAAGTAGTTATTTCGTCCTGCACATGGGTGATGTTTTTCGTTGAGTAGTTGAACGATATTCTATCCATGTTGAAGAATCCTTGGAAGAGAGTGCTCGACGTCAGTAAAGACGGAACGTTTACACGGCTTTTAGGCCAGATATATATATATATATATATATATATATATATATATATATATATATATATATATATATATATATATATATATATAGTGTAGCTAGAGTGACGTAGCGACTTTATATGAATGAGTCAATCCACGCTATATTAAATAGTCGCACAGAGACCTCAGGCCATTTTTTCCTCTAACATAGGCACTTGCCTTATACTGAAAGAGGATATTTATTTGTGAATGGAAAACTTAGCCTCAAGCAGGATTCGAACCAGCGACCTCCCGCATACAAGGCGGATGCTCTGACCACTGAGCCATTGAGGCCTATGTGGTAGAACGCGGTTTAGGTTAAGTTTTCCATTGTTACGTTGCCTATGACGTACCGTAACAATGGAAAACTTAACCCAACAGTATTTAAGCTCAGTTGACCGCGATTTAACACATAGGCCTCAATGGCTCAGTGGTTCAGAGCAGGGAGCTGCCATTCTAATGGCAGCTCCCTGGTCAGAGCATCTGCCTTGTATGCGGGAGGTCGCTGGTTCGAATCCTGCTTGAGGCTAAGTTTTCCATAAACTATTCGGGCAGAAATTTGTAGATATACTTAAGCAAAATCTTACTGAAAGGCTCAAAGATTCGGACAAAAGAATAACACCCCATACAAAAAAACCCATACGCCTATGGGCGGAGGGGGAGTGGGCGGAGGGACGATGGGGTGGACTGCTTGTGAAGCTTTTTATTGGATGTGTCGATAGTGGATGAAACTCGCGATGAATTGCATCGATAAATTTCGTTCAACATGAGAATTCAAGCTTAACAATGGAGGTACCAAATACCGTTTCTAGGGCAACACACTTGGCACTGATATTTAAACTCTGTAACCCATTAACAAATAGGTCCTACTTTAGTTCAATCTATTTTTGAAATATAGGATCCCACTCCTGTAAAGTATGAGTTCATCATGGAGTGAAAACTCTTATGAAACTTACGAACGAAACGCTCTCCTTACAGCAGAATGCTGTAGAATGCTACATAATAAAGCTTAAACATTTTCACAAATTTCTTTGCAGATTTTACAAAATTTCTATAGAAATCTATAGACTTTCTAAAAAAAAATACTATAGAAGTTCTTACAATTCTTTTTTAAATTTTCCATAGAATCTATTGAAAAAATCTCAAAAAATTTCTTAAATTTCTGTTGAGTTTAATTTTTTATACACTTCATACAAATATCGAGAATTTCACAGCTATGTTCTACATAAATTTCAGCAAATTCAATATAAATATCTATATAAATTTCAGAAAAATTAAAATTCTATATGGAATTAGAGAAGATTCTACAACAAATTCTACATAAAATCTTCTACGATTATGATATATATGTTAACCCTTAACAGTATGACCGTGTTCCAGGCTTCCGGTCTCCCCCCCCCCCCCCACCTTCATGGGTCTCTGCTTTTATAACCCTTTGGTCTTCGTCCGTCACCTATCCTGGGATTTCCGAACCGTTCCAGAGGATTCCAAACAGCTATTTTATTCTCTGCTTTTTAGCTGATTACCAAACTTTCTGAAGTCTAGCACATTATTTAAAAATAGTTGGCTTTGATTGTTATCTCATATACAGATGACAAACTATATATTTTTGTCTAAGGCGCAAAATATACCTTCTAACCGTGTAAAACATATTGTATTGTTTTCCCCGAGAAAAGCTAGTTTACTGAAGGATCAATTCATTTGTGTAAGAATAAGACCGGTGATTCGTGTAATTGGTCAATGTCAAACCCAAAATATTCATGGAAGCCTCACCTTTTTATATTTTGAAAAGCCTTCAACTACCGTCTGTTGGTGAGAGGTAAATTACTCAAACGCTGAACTTTTCAACTCTGGGTCCTATGTTATCAATTATATCTAAGCCTCACAGCCCACATTATTCAGTTATTCCTTTTTTGTGTTGTTGACAAAGGCGTTGCAAATCGGGACTACTTACTATGGGAGGAAGGGGGCAGAGCACTTTTAATACAAATGTTCTGTCCGAACGGGGGAGGAAGTTTTAGTCCCTATAGTCCTCGCTTCGTTTACCTATGCATGGTTTCTGACAATAGCTATATATCTGAGTATTTTAGATCTAACGAGCTGAACGACACGGCTGCCCACTCAGTCCACTTATAAACAAATAATGAATGTTTATGAGTGTGATAGTCAGGGCCGTCGCGACCGGGGGGTGTGGGGGTGTCTCAATCCCCAAAGTTCGTCAGTCTAGCACATTTTCCGACTGAGCCTATGTCAACTTTGTATATATTTTCCAACTAGACCAAGTGAGAATAATACCAAACGTTATTTTCCTCACCCAAAATCAAATCAAAGCTGTCCTTTTTCGCAAATTCTTCTCAAACACTCAAAATTTTTCGCGCGCTCCGCGCGCTTCAAACCTTACCTCAGTGTTGTTCTTATTCAGGGGCGGCGCCAGGGTATTTCGATAGGGGGGGGGGGGCAAAGCGTGAGATGAGTGATCGCCGTCCTGGGGAAGGGTCTAAGGAGAGGGGGTGTCCCCCTCCCCATTGGGAAATTTTTTGTTAGTTTAAGGTTGCTCAGATGCAAAATGATGTTGTCTTTGGTACATATTTTGAACTGATCATATATGGCTGGAAAGTTTATAATTTAGTAATTTTAATTTTTGTTTTGGGAAAGATGGTTTTCTGGGGAGGGGTGTCCCCTCCCCTTTGAGAATTTTTTTATTGATTTAGGATTGCTTAGATGCAAAATGGTGATATCTTTGGTATATTTTTCAACTGATCATATATGTAAGAAAGTGTTCATAATTTATTGAATTTTAATTTTTGCTTGGGGGAAAGATGCTTTCTTGGGAGGGGTCTAGGGGAAGGGGTGTCTCCTCCCCTTTGAGAAATTTTTATCAAATTAAGATTGCTTAGATGCAAAATGGTGATGTCTTTGGTATTTTTTGAGCTATCATATATGGCTGAAAAGTGTTAATAATTTTATTTAATTTTAAGTTTTGGTTTAGTGAAAGAGGAGAGTAGCCTTTGTTGTCTAAGAGAAGGGTATGTAGTCAACAAACCTCCTGAAGCCCACCCCTTTTATGTATGGGTATGTTTTTACTCAAAAAAACGTGCGTTGCGTCGACAGAAACACAAACTATTACGAATATTTTCGTTGCTTCATATATGCATTATACAAGGTATCTAAAGGCTGGCAGACACCGGAATAGGGCCTCCTGGAAGCTCTGGACTAATTATATGGATCAAATATTTGTCTACCCCACCCTCCTCCTTTCTTCTTTCTCTTTCGCTTCCCCTTCTTGTCTTTCATTTTCTCCTTTTCTATTTTCCTGTTCTTTTCCTTCTCTCTTTCCCCTGTTCTTGCAAATGATAGGAGGCTGTTGCCCCCTGCCCCATGTGGCATCGCCTTGTTTTTCTTTGCTCTTTTTCTGATTGACTCAAGATTTCTTCATACAGTAAAGATTGTGTTTAGTACGGCCATGCACCTACTATTTAAAATTCGTTTTCTATGGATTACTCAGTCGAGACAACACCAAAATAAAGCACAATAAGGCATATGCGTAGGTAGCTTTTCGAGACGGGGGGCTGAACCTTGTTTCGGATCGCTGTCCTGAGGAGGGGTCTAAGGGGAGGGGTGTCCCCTCCCCCTTTGGAAAATTTTTGGGTATTTGAGGTCCTCAGATGCAATTTGGTGCAACATTTTGGGCAAATTTTAAGGAAAATTACTGCACTTTTTTACAGTTTTTACTGAAGAGACAAATAAGTGGTTTTTGACTTTGGATATTGGGGGCAGAAGTAGATTTTTGACTGGGGATTTACCCCCAGCCCAGCTTCCCACAAGAGAGACAAGAGAGACATATAATATTACTTCAAAGTTTAATTCATTTTATTAAATGTTTTTTATATTTTTATTGTCAAAATGTTCGTTAAGTGATTGACTCATGATACCCCCAATATATATGTTCACGTTCTAAATTTTAAATGGTTACATGGTGGGAATGGAGAGACAGTAAATGTTTGAGATTGTCAGACATTACATAATCTGGACAGGGGGGAATACCATAGACGAAAGGTTCACTTGGTCGAAGGTTCACTAAAGACCGAAGATTCCCCCGGACGAAAATTTATTCCGAGTTACGGGTAGGGTTGGGGTTTTGGTTAGACCAGGGAACAGCTCCCTGGTTAGACAGAGATTCATGGAGCAGGCGTATTCCCTAATGCACAAATTAGCTGTATGTATTTTTTGGTGTAACTTGCAATGCTACGCACCTTTCCTCCAAGAGAGGGAAAACTTTTTGCTCTGTGACACAATATGTGTAAGGTCTCACAATAACTTGGCTTTAGGGTATACTAATGTATTGTTTTAGCTTTACTCTCGGTTCCTATGCCCTTTTTGTTTGCGCGTTATGTATAATGGCCTTAGTGTTTATGTAATACTTAACCTGTATTCACGTAAACAATGGAGAAAACAGAAAACATTATCCGTGCGGGGATTGCAAGTTTTAGGTATTTTGTAACGAACAATTTAACTAATATTGTGATAGACGGGTGACATACTGTAACACCTCACCCCACACCGTACAAAATTATGTGTCTTAACACGTTTTTAGGCGATTTTATTTTTTGGGTTGAAAAACCATAGGGGGGGCAAATGCCTGCCCTGCCCCCCCCCCCCCCCGTGGCGCCGCGCCTGTTCTTATTATCAATATCTTCCGATGACAACTTTCGGAGAAGGACAACAGCAGAAGTTGAAAGCTGTTTACAAATTACCAGGTAAACACTGGCTTTTTGAATGGCATGTTGGTTTGTTGGGCAATTGAAAGTATCTCGATGCAGATTCAGAATGCAGGTTTTATTATGGAAATCTTATGTAATAAAAATTTGGGCGCGCTTTGCGCATGCGTCACGATTTACAATAAATCTCATGAACATTATTAAGGTAATTATACCAGACACAGTTCTATGGGAGCTAGGACGCTTTAGCCCCCCCCCCCACCAATTTTTCCGAGCCCCACAAAATTTTATATAGAGAAATATTGGTGAAGACATAGATATACTCAGAAAATATTCCAAACGTCATTTTATCAGGCCCGTAGCCAGTAAGTTCTGTAACGATTCTTTCTATAACTTCAAAAAAATTTCGCGCCCTACGCGCGCTTTCACCTATAGTTCTATCTAGTAATAACGCCCCCGTTTCAAACATATTGGATTTCAACGTTTCCACAAATGTTATTCTTCCGTGTAGGCGTGATTCTAGAGAAACACGAAAATGCATCGTTGCGAAGTTCTTTCCTCTTTTTCCTAACTTTTGGAAGATTCTTTCTTCAGCCTCGCCATCGTGGCAAACATATTTTGTAAGAAAAATATCTTTCAGTTCAACGTAGGAGATCCTTAATGGGTCAGATGAAGAATGTAATCCCCGACGACGACTATGCAGTCACCCGAACAAATTTCTTGGTTTTGTCCAGATTCTTCAATAAAAGCCCAAACTTTTTCAACTTTCCTTAATGAAAATTAAATTTAACCCCAAATTTTTCGGCGCGCTTCGCGCGCCTTCTTTTTTGAGTTGGTCAGCCCATTGCATCTGTCGGGACTTAGAGTAGCTGGCCCCCAGTCAGGGCGCTTCCCCCCCCATGTCGGCAAATCAAAGCACCACCCCTGGCTGAGCCTGCGTGCAGGTTTTTCATTTTGGCATTGAAGTATGTCCGCAAATTTCGGCGCGCTTCGCGCGCAATCCTCACAATCCACGTTGTATCACTTATGAACATTATAAGCACAATGTACCAGTGAACTTTCATAGCATAAACTAGGTGTACATTCTGAAAACGCGCCTTTTAGTCCTAAACCCCTTTTACTATACCTGTCTGGGAGGTCTAATATCATTTTTCTGCACCTATACTCCCCCTCCCGTCCATCTCCCTCCCACCCATTCCCCATTGCTGGAAGCTGTTCGTCTGGATTTTCGTTCAAAATTAGTAAAAATACGATAGATGTAAAGTGCTTGGCGTCATACTCAATATTATTATTATTTAGATGTCAGGTAATAAGCATTATGTCATTGCCCCATTTTATATAATTAATCCAGAGCTTCCAGGAGGCCTATACAGGTATATGCTAGCATCAGATGTCAGAATAGAAGGCATTAAAGGTCAAGAGCAGTCGCCCCAAACTTATTTTGAAGCAACAGCTAGATCTCACAATTTTCTTCTTATTTCTTTTCAAAGTATCTTTCATAATATTTTAGGACTTCAGTATTTCATATTCAAGGTAAACCAATCAGTTACTTCTAGTAAATTTCACATTTGAGGAGAAAAGATATTGTCACATGACTCTAAAGAGCCAATCATGAAACAGGACAGTCTACTACACTACTTCAAGTTGGGGTGACTGCATTTCCCCTTTAAAGTAATCAAGGGGGGGGGGGGGGCTTCAGGAGGTTTGTTGACAACGTATTCTTCTCTTAGACAACATACTTTCTACTTTCACCTATAACCAGATCTTAGTATTTACTAAATTATGGACATTTTCCAGCCATATATGATCAGTTCCAAAATTATCCCAAGATAGCACCATTTTGCATCTAAGCAACCTTACCTTAACAAAAATTTCTCAAAGGGGAGGGTTCAACCCCTCCCCTTAGACCCCTCCCCCACGACGGCACCTTTATGTCGTGACAAAGGAAGGATCCTCACTGCTGTATGTAAACGCAGGGCGCATAAAAAAAATGGTGCAATTTACGCGCCACCATTCAGTTGGAAAAATATCAATCCAGTCGGAATTTGGGACCTTCACACCCCTCCCTCCTAACATATGACCCTAGCTACGGCCCTGGTGATAGTATGAATAATTTCATGAGTTGAAAGATTGTACGTTCTATTCATCGAGGCGAAGCCGAGTGGAAAAGAACATTCACGAATAAAATTATTCCTACTGTTGCACAAATGGCAAACATTCATTATTTGTTTTATGTAACACCTAAGTTCCTAAATAGATCAAAAGTTGATTCAAGGAGAGGATAGGGCCTAGGCCTAGAATACAGTCCTAGCCCATATGATATGATGGGTATAATAAGGAGAACATTTCGGTATCTTAACAGGAACTCCTTTTTATTGTTATACAAAGCCATGGTGAGGCCTATTATTGAATATGGATTACCTGCATGGACACCTCTTTATTTAAAGGAAGTTGATGAGATTGAGGCTGTGCAGCATAGGGCTACCAAGATTATTCCTGGTTTTGCTGTTCTTTCATATGAGGAAAGACTCCGTATTTTGGAATTGCCCACTTTGTCATACCGTCGTTTGAGAGGGGATATGATTTATGTGTATAAATTTATGAATGGTGCCATAACTTCTACTCATACCTTGTTTGCTAGAGCTAAAGATACTCCTACAAGAGGTCATTCATTTAAGTTGACCAAGCTGAGAGTTAATTCAAGGCTAAGACATAACTTTTTCACACAGCGAGTTGTTACAAATTGGAACTCTCTATCCCAAAGAGGTTGTTAACTCTCCTTCTCTGAACTGTATTAAGTCCAGATTAGATGCATACTGGAAGTTTTTTCCTGGGATTTACGACTACAGAGCATGTGTGTCTGGATCATTTTTCCATCTGACTGGTTTATTGAGCGATGAAATGGCCTAATGCCAATAACACCGATGACGACAACGACAACGACGACGATGGTGATGAAAAAATAGGATTAGGCTATACTTACTGACTTAAGCCGCGGTCACACTACAACGAATTCGGATCGGATTCCGATCCGATTTTTGTGAGTTTTTTTTAAAATCTTCTCCATTTCTGGTCGGAAAGAACCCAAAATTTGCCAACCTGTGTAATTATATGATTTTTATCGCAGGATTACGAAAATTAGATTTTTGCAAATTATTTCGTAACGTCACATCGACAGACAGCTTTTATCGGACTACGCGTGTCCGATAAAAGCTGTTTGTCGGTGTGACGTCACGAAAAAATCAGTTAACATTTTATTTTCATAGACCGCTGATGCAAATCATATATTTACACTGGTTGGCAAATTTTCGGTTCTTTCTGACCAGAGATGGAGAAGATTTTAATTAAAACTCACAAAAATCGGATCGGAATCCGATCCGAATTCGTTGTAGTGTGACCGCGGCTTTACATGCTAATATTCTTTGGATTATCCTGCGAGTCCTGTTGTCATTTGTAGTAGTACGAATCAACAGTAAATCCAGCAGTAGGCCATAAATCCAACAGCCATATTGAACAAAAACTAATGTTAGAACGTTGGTGGTATTCTAACTTCAGTGTACGTACCGCAGTAATAGCTGACTCATCCCCTCCCGTAGTTAATAAAGGGTTAATCAACACTGGACCGTGGATAATGCACAATCGGGGTTTAATGCAAGCGATGCACGAGGACGCAGCCCGAGTGCATCCAGCGATAGCATCAGGGGCGGCGCCAGGGTTTTTCGATAGGGGTGGCAAAGCATGCTGGGTCGGACCCAGCTTTATTGTTTGGGGGTGCAGGCATTGAAGACTTAAGAGCCTCACCCTACCCCTCCCCCTCCCCGTGACAGAACCTGCGTTTTGGTGTTTCATTTTCTTGGACTTTATTTTTCTCTAAAAAAAAAAAGACTTTTTTGTCTGAAATAAATACGAACTGTGAGAAGGGTTGTTTGTCTGTCAGTGAAAATCGGCCCCTCACTGAATGAGACGCTACAACTATGCAGCAGGCGCGGCGGAACGAAAAAATATTGGGGAGATGGGGGCTGAGTGCAGCAAGACTATTTAAGCGGAGCGCCACCATCAGTTGGCGCGGAGCGTACAAGAAAATTTTGGGCTTTACAAACCCTCCAGATGGCCGGAAATGGCACTTCCCGAGTGTTCTAAGCTGCATGTACCCAGTCTTGAAATATGGGTCATATGTCTGCAATTTCTCAATTAAGGAGAAAAAAATGAATCTATGAAAAATGGTAATACATATTTCTAAGCGGAGCGCCACCATCAGTTGGCGCGGAGCGTTCAAGAAAATTTTTGACTTTGCAAACCCTCCAGATGGCCGGAAACGGCACTTCCCGAGTGTTCTAAACTGTATGTATTCATCCTTGAAATATGGATCTCATGTCTGCAATTTCTTAATTAATGAGAAAAAATTAATCCTCATTATGTGATTTTTTTCTTGCTTATAGAAAAGCCGAATCACTGAGGAAGAGTTATACGCAAAATTGAATTTTATAAAAGGGAGAGGAATCATAACTCTTATGAGATAACATTAATTTTTTACCTATAGTTTTTCGAGTTTTTGAACCAATGATGTAACCAAATTTGCAAGCTAAAGTGAACTTTACGCAAACAGGAGCGACGTCATTTCCTCACATTAATAGACTGAATTATGTGTATCATTAAATTTTAATCCGATTTAGTGTGCTTCATAATCGTATGGTATCATTACGTAATATTCATAGGAGATATTGAAATTTTGCAAATTGCACCCTTAAGGGTCTGTAAGCCAAAACGATTGAAAGGCACAGAAAAGGGAGAACTGCTCATCAATGTGAGAATGTGAAATCGCTCCAGCTTGCTTTGAGTCCCTTTTGCTTTGAAAATATACAGTTAAATCAACTTTTTATGTTGAAAGAAACGCACATAGAAAATGCATTTTTGTGGTCTACAAAGAACTGCCAAATTTTAGCTAAATTCAAAGTGTACCTAAGGGCTAAAAATTCAAAAACATATGTTACAAAGCTTGAAAAATGAATCCAAATGGTCCAGCTGCCATCTTTACAGGAACTCCTGAGCTGAGATGTATAAAATGTTGGTGCTTATTCAATTTAAAATGGTAGATGGCGCAATAATTTGTAATGTCATTCTTGTACTACTCAAGTTACATTCTTTGTTTTCTTTATTTTTTCGAAAGCCTCTGCACCTTGTGCCAAAATGTGATCACTTTCTCACTGTTATATGGGTGACTTGACTATACAAAACCTCACCGTACAACAGTAATATTTGCAAGGTTATATAAACATTTCAATTTCAAAAGGAAACAAAAGCAAGTAATGTTAGTTTTACAAGAAGATCATCACAAATTATTGCGCAATCGACTATTTCAAATAAAATGAATAAATTTTAACTTTTCATATCTCAGCAACAGGGTGAGCTATGAAAATGAGAGTTGGATGAGTAAAATTCGTTTCCAACGTCTAAAATATATATTCTTATAATTCTACACTTTAGGTCCACTTTAAACTCCTAAAATTAAACGTGCATGTATGGGATAAGAGACAAAACTGATTGCAATTTGTTTTATTGCAGTATTATTTATGTAAAATTTGGGCTTAAATCTTAAGAATGAATTCACAGGCAGAGGTATAAATAATTGGTTGGGATGGCGTCACCAGGGAGGGAGAGGGAGGAGGGAGGGAGAGGGAGGAGGGAGGGAGAGGGAGGAGGGAGGGAGATACCGTACCATAACACACGTCAGTCTTTAAGCGCCTGTCACACCTCACCGGATTGCAATAACGGAGAGGAAACGAAGACCCAAAATGTCACTCAGTTGATGTACGTTAGTATCCGTTTAGTCTCCTGTTCTCCTCCGCCGACTTCGTTTCATGACCGGGAACGCCCGGTATGAACGGCGAGAGATTTTGAACATGCACAAAACTTGGACCAGACGTCGACCGAAAAAGGTCCCCATACGTATTCGTTACTTATCCGCTAAGCTTCCGTTTTATCATTTTCTCGTGCGTTTCTCATACTGGACTTCTCCGTTAGTATCTGTTCGTCTGCAGTGATTGCTATTGCTCACCGGATCATTACCGGACAACAAACGGATGAAACGTAAAAGTACAGTACCTGTACCGAATGTTCGACGGATACTAACGCAAAAGTAGCGGAAGCGTAAAGGAATAGAACTGACAATGAACGGACAGGTAACGTACGTTCAACTGAAGAAACTAAAAAACACAGGCAAAGAAAAGTATTGGGGACGGACATAGACCGACGATGCAGCGTACTTACATCCTGTTCCCTCCTCATACTATAGCTTAACAAACGTTTTTGCCGTTTTTTCTTGAATTTTTTGGGTGCGACTGATTCCTTCCCCCTGCAACCGCTCCAGGCATGAGATGAGTGATCGCGGTTCTGAGGGAGGGGTTAAGGGGAGGGGGTGTGAAAGATTTTTCGACTACCGGGAAGCCTTAGACGCAATCTGGTACAATATTTTGCATCTTTTGAAGTCGTATTTTTCCTCGAGAAATCTAGTTTCTAGGTAAGTAATCCAACGTTCTTTACTTTTGGCCGACTACAGTTTTCCAACTTTGTTGCACTTATTGTCGACGATTACATAACAAACGGGTAAGGGCGGCGATTTGTGTTGGCTATTGGGGGAGGGGCGCAGAATGGAAGTTGCCATCGAAGCGGAGACATCATAGGTTTGTGCGAAGCGTTCAAGAGAATTTTCGCCCTACAGAGCCCCCAGACTGCATGAAATGGCACTTCTCGGGATCTTGGAGGCAGTTTTGAACCGTACGATACTTGATAAGTGACGACTGACGGGCATGAGCGTGTGAACGGGTTTGGTTGCGTTGGTATAGAAGCGGAGCTCCACTAACGTTTTTAAAATGTTGCCAAAATGGCTTCTATATCGCATTAAATGGTCCTTCTCAGAACTTTCAAATTGCACTGAAGCCATCTTGATATGTGGCATGATTTCTATTTGCTGGCGCGGACTGCGCCGATAAAATTTTTGCAAAAACAGCTCCCAGGTCGCAAGAAATGGCCCTTCCCAGATCTTTCAAATTGCACTGAAGACATCTAGATATGTTAAACGCCTCATATATATTTTCCCACTTTCACGGAACTGCTTCCTCTGGTATAACCTTCCCTGCGTACCAATTTAACCATTTTGTGATTGTTGTGACATGATTGAACAATGTACACGGAAGTAAAAATTCTACCCCCCCCCTCCACTGATTGGATACGATACTGCACTACAGACATGTCACTGCATGTGTAGGGCAACGGTGTACAACTAGAGCTGGTAGGTCCATGCGTACTGGATTTACACACTAAAATATGATGTAGGCCTACTTCTCCGTGAGCCACGGTCGTGAAGGTAGCCATGGAATTCAAAATAGAACCACATTCGCGCGTAGTCCGAGAATTTACAGAATATTGATAAATACGTCGGTCAAATACGGATTTGAATTAACTTTTAATCACTCAAATCAGTCAGTTTAGTGTTGAATACTATGTTTTGCTTGTTTTAAAATAGACAGCAATTTTCACAGAATCTCGCTAGGGGATATACTGTATTTTTGGTCCCCTATTGTTTACGCTACTAGGTATTAACCCTTAAACGACAAAAAAAAAAAAAAAACTCTGAGAGAAATTCAATCATGGGTCTCCTGGGATGTAGAAGGGGCCTAAGTGTAAGCTCTGCGGTGGATGCAGTAACGGGCGGATGTACAATGAGTTACACAGAGAAGACAACGCGCGCCAAGCGCGCAAAATTTTCGAGGATTTACACCGAAAATATCCTATATGCGACGGATAATATATCACAATACTTTATTCCATGATACTGTTACACCTCTCCCCACCCCCTACAAAATTATGTGTCTTAAAACGTTATTTAGACGATTTTATTTTTTGGGTAAAAAACCATAGGGGGGGGGCAAATGCCTGCCCTGCCCCCCCTGTAGCGCCGCCCCTAGATAGCATTAACCCCCGGGGTGCATTATCCTCAATTTAATGCACAGGTCCATCGTTGATTAACCCTGTTCAGGGCCGTAGCGAGCGAAGGTGTCACAATATAGCCTTTTTGAGATTCTTTTGCGCATCTGGTTTGGGGCCCCCTGAACCCTCGGGGCGCCTGGACATTGTCCACCCAGCCCACCCTCTTGCTACGCCAGTGGTTATTTGGCACCATCGCACAGTCGTGTGTTATCCATTGTGGGTTAATAGTCTAGAATAACACACGTTCTTTTGGCTCTATCCGCTCCTCAAATCAAATTTTGACCAAAATCTGGCCTATTTAGGAAGTGAGGTGTCATATAAACCAAATAATGAATCGTTGAAAGATGAACGTTGTATTTAACTCGGCTTCGCTTTGTTGAATAGAACGTTCAATCTTTCATCTCATGAAAATTATACCACCACACTCGTAAACATTCATTATTTGTATAACACACGACCGTGTACAGGTGTGTTATCCTAGATTAACACACTATCGAGAGCCACGACTGTGATGATAGTGCCGAATCACCCATGGCATGTAACCACCAATCCTCCAATCAGATGCAGAGGATTTAACAAGGTGATACATAATATATTCTTATGACATGGTCAAGAATGCCCAAGAAATTAGGGAGTAAATAATTTTGGGTATTTTATTAGAAAGACCAGGACAAAGATGACACTGTTCTAATTTCTGGTGGTTCTCTTACTTCACCCACCGAATAAATGAAAGTATTTAATTCTTTCTCTGGGGCTTCTGGTTTGAATATTCATTATCAGGGCCGTATCCTCCAGGGGGCAAGGGGATTTCCAGACCATAAATGAAAGTTGGCCTACTTGAGAAATATATACTGAAAGGCTAAAAATTTCACTGTCCTAGTTATGATTTTTAGGCCCTAAGAACCGGGAAAATCGCATATAGCCTAAGGGTTACCTTCCTTTCTTCCAAAATTTTCCCAAAGAGATCCCCGGACCCTAGCCATAAATTTAGAAATAGGTGTTATTAAAAGAATTAATTGGCGGTACGTTTAACCAGTGTTGGGTAAAGAAATTCACTAAAACCATTTCACCAATAGTTGGTCAATAGGTTTTTCGGTTCTTTTGCCCAACATTGTGAAAAATTTAACCAACTCTACATCGCCCAGAAAATTTTACCCAACTTTTTAAGAGTGTATCCTTGTGGATCTGTCAGTGCATGTCTATATATAATGCCCACAAGGTACATCAGGACCGTAGCCTGGACGAAATCTCTAGGGGCAGTTTATAACAGAGTCCAGTGGCGTACCTAGGGTAGCTGGCACCCAGGCGGATCCTTTCTTTTTCACCCAGTGCCGCCATAAGGGGTGGTCTAATAGGAGAGGGCTAAATGGAGAGTGTGATATTCAAATAAGGTCGTTTCGGTGCAAATTTGGGCTGTCTTTTGAGTTTTAAAAACTTTGAACTGACTACGTTTAGAAATTTCATTATATAGTGTCTTTTCATACTGAGGGTGGGGTGGGGTTTAAAAGAGTCAGTGGCTGAGTGTCCATATAGTCAGGGGGTCGTTCGCCCCCCCCCCCCGGACTCATATCGCATGTAGGCGCCCTCTTCAGATTTTTACCGTACTTTAGCCTTGACACCAAAATGCCCAAATAGCAGCCACCATCTGTAGCTATATTCTAATGAAAGGGTCATCTTCTGTGATCTAAAGGAGGTAGACTTAGCTCAGACTTGTTTACACGTTATAAAGGCACTAATGTATATATGGTGGAACTAATTTGCTTAGGTCATTGGGTCGTCGAGTGGCAGAGTGGTCTATTCCAGCTGCCGTGCACCAATGTGTTTCACATGTGCGTGGGTTCGAATCCCGCTCGATGTACGTGGGTTTTTCTCCGGGTACTCCGGCTTTCCCACTTGGCATAGGCTTGCCTCTAAAATCGGTTGCCCAGCCGACGAAGTCGGTTGCGCTCCGGACTGAAGCGCCTTCGGGTGGACCAGTTAACTAGCCGACTTTGCTTGCTTTTGCTTAGGTCATTGCTTCAAAAGGTGCGTGATAATAAGCTTACAAAATACACGGAGTGACCTTTAATACACCTTCGCAGTCCCAAGGCAGATGTTGAGGCGGGCGCAAGAAAAAAAGTTTCGAAATTAGCCATGCTCCCGTCCGGGAAAATTGTCAACATGAACAATAAAAATAGTCTATGCAGATCCCAAAATAGCTCCTGCAAACTGCTTCCCAAAACATTTGAAAAGAGCCTTTTGGTTAAAATAAAATAAAACTGTTGCACTAGTGGGAGTGGCTTTAGAGTAATGGACTCATATATTGATGAGCAGCTTCCTTTTGTTTTCCTTCAAGTGACCATTTTCTAGGGTAAATGCGTGGGCATGATAACTGGCTTGTTTACTCTGTAAATGCAGAGCGGTCATCTGACACTGCATGATAATATCATAGAAATGATTCTTTCTGTACCTTTTTGATTCTCAAATGCCAGGAAATCACATCTAAGAAAGTTTACTTTCATTTTTCATGAAGAAGGCACTCTAGAGGGCCAAGCAGACCTTCCGTCTTGGCCATTTCCAACAATGTACTTAATTACTGGCTATTGTAAAGCGGTCATATAATGATATACGATTTAATGAAAATTTATAGTTCTTTGAGTTCTTATCTTGATTTTCAGATGCCAAAATGTACATTTAACAGTAATTAATTTCCAAATTTCCCCCCTCTAAGGTTTCTTGTCTTTGGCTCTAGCAGATTTAATATTTATCTTCATAAAGTAAGTCCCCTTTTACATAAAATCTTGAATCTGGACTTGACAAATACATAAACATTAAGTGAATTATAATAATCCCGTTTATACTAGTATGTGAAAGGAAGGGATTAAAAATGGAAATATGTTTTAATAGAAATACTTGGGGAGGAGGAATAGGAAAGAAGTTTTCTACCAGGTGGGCAAATCCAAAAGAAAAAGTTGAAAATCCATGACTAAGATCGTGGTAAGGCATCGGGTATCTACCTACTTTAAAGGGCTCCTACTGCCCTACAGGCCATTCTCGCCCCCTCTGACCGAATATTCTAGCTCCGCCCCTGATAAGGGTCTGGGGTGATACACCTAACTCTATGAGAAATTTTTGTGTATGTAAAATGTAAGATGAAATATTATACTACTTTGGGGGTTTGAACTGGTCAAAATCATGATTCAAAATTCTCACATTAGGTGCCTATAATTTTCTTATTGGCTGGTGCTATCTTTGACAAAGCTTTGAACTGATTATATTTTTTTTTAGAAATCCTTACTGTTAAGGGCCGTTGGCTGTGTCATGGCACTTTCAATATGTCACAGCCAAAGACTTGGTGGGGACCTTTCCCCTCTTAGTGCGCTACTTAGAAGACCACCATCGGTTGGTGCGTAGCGTTCATGTCTATTTTTGTTAAAAGTGCCTCTCAAATTGGTAAAAATGGCACTCTCTAGACCTGCAAAGTTGAATCTAAATATTTCGAGACTTCATGATTTAGAAACCTACGAATTCAAGAGAAAAAGTTCAACTTGAAAAACATATTCAATAAAATCATTTCGTGAAAAAGAGGACAAAGTATGATACAAGCTCATCGATTTTAGCAAGGCAATCGTAGTCTTATTTTACATCAGCATGCTGTTGCACCCCGTGAGTGAGAAAAAGTACTTAAGATCAATGTGGACTTCAGCTATGTTGTGATCTTATGCATGAGGATGGAGTCCCTTGCAACGGGGTCCGAGGACCTCGCCGGGAAAATTTTGGGATTAGGGAACCTTGTTTTGTGCGATTTCCCAGGTTCTGAGGGCCTTAAAAACAGAATCAGGACGATGGAGATTTTATCATTTTCACCTTTTTCAAGTAAGCAATTTTTTTATTTAAGGTTTGGAAATGTCAGGGGGCAACTTCCCTTCCCCCACCCAGACTACGGGTAAATGGGTTTGGGCCCTGAGAGTCAACCAAAATTAAGCTGACGTAATGCATCCCGTCAAAGAGACATCGTAAGCAGTGGTGCCGGCATCAGAGTTTTGGATATGGTGGTAAATGATGGGCAGAAAAATCATTCGAGGGAATTAACAAAGAATGGCCCAACGGCGTCGAAGGATGCTACACTCTCCCTTATAGGCACGTGATCTAGGGCAACTTATAAGTAGAGGACTGGGGACAAAATCCAAGGAAACTCTTAAACGTTCTGGACACATTTTTATACTAGCCTGACTCGAACTAACAGCCGGTCTAGTTGATGAAGGGGAATTGTGAGAGAGGGAACAGATAATGATAGGGATTGCATGGGACTTTTGAAGAGTTATATCACTCAAGCTGCCCTACCGTAAGTAGGGGTAACAAGGCCAAGCAAAAGTGACGGTTGAGCGCAAAGCGCTCCAAAAATGCAGATTTTTACACATTTTTGTAATCCAGAGTGTAATTTATTGCATTTGAGACTGTTCTTTAAGTACACCAAAGACAAATTAGCCTAGCGCTGCACATGCTTGGACAAGTACCTGCTTTGATGGGACAAAAGTAGCGGAATGAGGAAACTTGGGGCGTGGGGTCGTGAGTAAGACAACACAGACGTGCGAGATATAGCGAGTCTGGAGGCTACAGGCGAAAATTCTCAGCCACTTTCCCAAATGAAAGTAGTCCCGTACGTTTATGTATAGTTATATTGTTCTGGGTAGTTCGTACGTAGACATGACCGGATGGCACATACACACACACAATACTAGTTGAAGACAGATATAGAACTTTCTGAAGGACACATTAAACTAAAAACCTCATTCAGAAACCTTAATAGAGATTATTCCAGCTTTAAATGCTCCACCTCAAAAAAATGAAGTCGTTTTTATTGATAATTATTTTATTGATAGCTATTGACCGTTAAATGTATAACTGATACTTTTTAAGTACCCGGGTAAGTGACTGTCAGTGGCGTAGCTAGAGGGGGGCAGGGGGCAGTCGCCCCCCCCCACAAAGCCCCCGAAGGCCTTTGTCGGAAATTTCTAGTCTCTGTCGGAAATAAATAAAAACAATTCATTTGAAACACTTACAACACTTCTTATGTTTTAAGCAGAATTAAACATCGACATGTCAACGTGAACTTAAAATCAAAAGTCGGTCTCAAAATTGCCCGGAAAAAAAAGAAGAAAAAGAAGAATAAGAAAAAAAGGTGGTCCTCAGAATTTCGAATCGTACAACTATCAAGATAATAATCTGTCGGAACTTTTTTGCTTTTGCCCCCCCCCCCCCCACGAAAAATACCTAGCTACGCCACTGGTGACTGTTGATATCAGGTGCTTCGTTGGTACTGATTTTGAAGGTGGAAAACATTACCGGGGGGTCTAAGATGATACCGCCCTTTGGAAAATACAAAGTTTGCGTTTACATGCGAAATGGTCACGAAATTTCAGGGTACTACAGTATGAACTTTTCAAAACAAAATTTCATGATTAATGTGATAATAGTTACTACATTTTTACGGGTATAATTCGAAGATACGTGACTAATAACACACGAACACACACAACACACAATCACAAAACTGTGCAAAAGGGAAAGAATACTTTGACCTTTTGATAGTGTCCCAACTTGAGTACCTCCCTAGTTCCAATGACTTGTGGCAAGCTAGGTGACAGGTTTAGTACCTTACCCAATGGCACTCAGAGAAATTATACGCGGGAACTGCTTCACTCTCAGTAATGCCTTATACGCAGGACCAGGCCCATGCCAGACAATATACTGAAGGCAGCGAGATAGCTTCCAGGGGGAAATATTTTTCAGGGGGCGAGATGTGTTAAAATGTATTAAGGCAATGGTAATTATGCTATGGGTTTGCGAAGGAGCAACATTTATCCTCTGAGCACCAGGCCCATAGCCAGACAATACACTGAAGGGAGCGAGATAGCTTCCAGGGGGACGACTTTTTTCAGGGGGCGAGATAAACTAAAATGCATTAAGGCAAAAGTTTGGTTTTATCTGATAGGGAGGGCTAAAATTTTTCCAGGGAGCTTCGGCCCCCTGCCCCCCTCCCTTGGCTACGGGCTTGCTGAGCACTAAAAGAGTTGTCTGACTCTGTCTTCCAAAAGTAACTTCAGGACCTGCAAATTTGAATTTGTGTCTTTCAGGGGTATGGATATGGACACGTGACGCCACAAGTGAGTTAAGCGAAATTATATAGATTCCCCATTCTGCCAGTTCTATTCAATACTTTATACCGTAATAACACTTGTACTTTAGTTATTGAAAGCATTACGGTCAAAGCTACGTTTTAACTTTACTTCATTTCCGTTTGTTTCATTCAGTTCCAGTGGTGTCTATGCTGTTAAAGTGTAGAAGTCGTCGTTTCTGGGCCGTTGTAGGGGGATTTCTCGTCGGTCTGGGATACATCGGACTATCTTTCGTCATAAGACAAACAGTGTGGTTAATGTTGTTGATGACATCATTATCGGGTAGGAAGAATGCCAAGTGTTTACTCGTTAGTAATTAGCAATGATACAGAAACTAGAAAACATGGAATGTACTGTATATGTTCCCATACCCCACGCTCTGAATAGGGAGGTCAAATGTGGTTGCCATCATAGAAATAGTGCAAGGTAGGGTCAAACAGTCAACAGACCTTATGTAATGACGTCCCGCGACGTCGTTTTGGAGGCAAACAAAAGCGCACTGCACGCACGCAAGCGTGGTAGACTTACTCGCGTATCCGACCGATACACAAATCAGCTGTCTGCATTTGTTGGTCTAAGTTGCAATGATACCCGCTTGCCTCCATTGGAGGGCGCACTTTCTGCTCTGTGACGTCATATGCATAAGGTCTATTGGAATGGGCATTGACACTTTGTCATTACTACCAAAACTATAATATGGAAGGTGAATACTTCATCTGTTATACTCACTTATCATTTTTCAGTGATGGCAACCAACATTGTAAATGTGAGCGAGGGGGGGGGGAGGGGCGGTGCAGGTCTCATCTGGTCAGAATATCTGCTGTTTTGCGGAAAATTATATGTTATTTTCGGCCACACATTCATTAATTGTCGGACAAAAGTGTCCAGCCCTCAGACCCCTCCCACATAGAAAGGAGGTCCATATGTAAATATACCGAACGGTTTTCACTGCTTCTGACTGTATATGATGTCACTGTCATGCATGGTGTATGGCAGTCGGAAGGTTCCAAGATTTTAAGGGCTGAACCTTTAGAGTCCTAGATTTAGGCATTTTCTAAGGTAGTTTCTGGCCGTTCTTAGACTGGTAATAATGTTTGGAAGAAAAAACAATCAAATTGCATCTAAAGGTGGGTAGGTGGTGGTGAGGTGGGATGTAAGGAACGAAAATTTGTACAGTAGGGCCTTGTTCCGGGGCACTAATGCCCAAGTTAGGACACATTTCCGTACTCGAGTACATTTTTCACTGTACGCGGAATCCTGGAATCGGAGGTGGCCCTCATTGAGTAACAACTGGACTCGGAACCGATTCCAGCCGAGTTCACAAAGAAACTACAAAAACTTAAGTCAGATTTTTTGACACCCCATTGTTAATAATGCTTAGTGCTACATGAAGGCCTCAGTATGAAGGTGATTTTCAGACATAATCGACTAAACTGTTGAGAGACTGAGAAATTGTCTCCCGAGAACAAAAATTCCTTATCAATTAATTGCACATGTAAACGAGTATAACAACTATGTGTATCGTATGCTGCAAATGAAAAATAGATTAAACTCGGACCGAACTTGAAATTGGTCTGGACTGGGGGGGGGGGGGGGGTAGCAGACTGGGAGTTTTAGAGGACTGGAATTGAAATGGGCTCTGACTTGAATTAAATGCAATTAGATTAAGCTCTGCCCCGTTCATTAGGGAAGTTAGGAAACCTAATCTTCTAGATAGCGTCAGGAACTTCGTGGATCACATTTCTTTTATATGTGTTCTTTTCTTCACCAGGCTTTGGGTTGAGTTTCCTGCATCTAATAACTGTCATTTCTCTTAAGGACACCTTCCAGGATTCCTACCCGACGGCCTACGCTACCAGTAGTCTGGGCACTAATGTTGGCGTGTCACTGTTTCCCCTGCTACTGGAATATTTGAATAGTTACTATGGCATACAGGGTGGCGTCTTTGTGTTCGGTGCATTCTTATGGAACATGATCGTTGTTGGATTGCTCATCAAAACTACAATGCACCGGGAGGATAGTACATACGAGGAGATCGGTGAAGATACCGGTAACCGTTTATCATCACTGCAAGATTCTCAGTCACACAGAATCTGTAACAGTTTACCTTTGCAAATATTCTCACTGCATCCCAACTTCATCTTTCTCTTCATAAGTTCCGTCTTGGTAGAGGTAAATTTTGTTGCCTGGGCAACGTACTTAGTTCCATACGGACAATTTCTCGGTTATCCCTCCTACACCGCGGTGTTTCTTTCTACAATCGGCGGTGTATCGGGACTCTTTGGAAAAGCGTTCGTCGCGATAATTGCTTACCACGATTGCCTACACCCAATAAACATAATTGTTATACCGTCCCTTCTCATTGCTCTCTCGTACACTGCGACTTTTCTATTGACCAACTTCACAATACTAGCAGTAGCAGCAAGCGTGAGCGGGTTTTGCATCGGTTTGCAAGGTTCTGGACGATTCTCGATGATGGGGAACGTTGTATGTGCTAAACACTTTAATCTGGCTGTGGCGTGGTCTTACAGTGGTTACACCTTATCAGCGCTAGTTGGTGGTATTGTAACAGGTACAGTAGCCTAGAATGGGCATTTCTCATTTTTAATAATTCAAATTAAATGCAAAAGGAATCATCCATGTTGTCATATCTTCACAAAGAGTTCAAACCACATAAACGTATAGGACAATTCGATTGGGGCACATGCTTTTTGACCGAATCTCTGAGCCTTCTTAGAAAAATGTTACCCGAATTTCTAAAAATTCGACCAAATTTTGGGTTAGCCCATTTGGGGGGGGGGGCACAGTTCCCCCTGCCCTCTACCTCATACTCCTCTGAAAAACCTTATCTTGGGGGAAAGAGAAATAGGCCTAGGCTTGACACCTATACGCTTTTTCACATACAAAAAGTGACGATTTTTTTTTGGCCGAAAATCATCGTTTTTCAAATTTTTCCCAAAGTTCCTTCTGGGTAGGGGAGAGTGTCCGAAGAAATAAGACGGTTTTGTTTTCCTAGGCTATCTTGTGGAGTTAGTGAAAAACGTATGACCCCTTAGTTACTGGTCACCACTGTCAATAAGAGCGACTAGCATCAGGGGATGAGGAAGGTGGCGTTGTAAAGGCGTGTATGAATAACTGTTGGATGGCAATAATGTAGAGCTTGTAAACTATAGAGCAAGATTAAAGGTAACCTGAATGTTGAAGGAAGTGCACCGGATAGATCTTAATGCACTGACGTCACGCGACGTCATTTTGGAGGCAAAACAGTGAAGAACACTGCACGCACGACGTAGACCTTTCACGCGCGCAGTAGACTTAGTAGGTATATCTGACGGTACACAAATCAACTGTCTGCATTTGTTGGTAGAATTTGCAATAATAATACATGCTTGCCTCCAACGTAACGTACAGAAAGTTCTCCCTCGTTTGGAGGAAACTCCCCTTTGCCCGAAAATTTACCGGAAGAACACCGAAATATTTCCTAATTTCGGGTAATTTCTGCAAAGAGGTGGAAATACTGCTTCGTTATGATCTTCGCTTCAGTAATTTGTTTCCTTTTGACTAGCATCATTTCCACGACGAAATCGCGGCGGGGACGGGGAGGCATAGGCAGATGGAGTAGGGGTGGGTGGTGCAGTCCCCTTCCCCTATTATGGAGAAAAATTTGTTATTTTCAAGCAAAATATGTGCCTCTCTTTAGGTATGCATGCATTTTACTTTCGGGCAAAAGTCCCCACTCTCACCACCAATAGGAAATACTCCCTTAGGTATTTTGGGGCAGCTTTCCCCGACGAGGCAATTCTTTCCTACACAAAAGATGGTCAAGAAGATAGAGCATCCGACTTGCAGCCGGAAGGTCTGGAGTTCGACTCCTGGCCGGGTCATACCAATGACTATAAAAATGGAACATACTGCCATTGTGCTTGGTGCTCAGCATAAGCATTGGAATAGGGAAAACAAGCCAGTGAGTCACAACTGGAAAAAAGGCCTTGGCCGGCCCAACTTAAACCAATTGGTTAGAAACTGAGCCGTAAAACCTCATTTAACTCTAACTCTACACAAAATAGTATGAAGTACCGTATAACCAGTGTGGGTCCTATCAAACATTTATGGATTTTTCTCTGATTTGTTCTAGGATATGTCAGAGACGTCACTGGAAGTTTTCAGTATGCTTTTTCATTTCTGGTCGTCATCTGTTTGCTTGAAACGATCGTGGGGATTGTCTGGTGCTGTTTATCCTCCATAAGATGGGGCAACAATGAAGAATGATCCACTTGGGCTTATCGAATATCAGCTGATTTTGTCAACTTTCATCATCTTACTGCAGGAACCCCTCTCGGCTAATATGAACAGGGAAGTGGTGTCTCCAGACTTTTCTTTTCAAAGTCGGGGTAGGGGGACTGGAATTTTCCGATTTCGTCGGGAAGCCTTAATCCGTACGATATAATATGTAATCCCAACGGCCTTCAGTCGCCCCGAAGATCTACTTGATTTTGTTCATAGGAAGGGCAGATTCTTCAGCAAAGAATACAAATTTTAATATTTTCCTTAAAGAACCAGTTTTCCAATTTTCGTCCATAAAAATCCAAATTTTTAACATTTTCTTCAATAAAACTCCCTTATTTGCAAAGTTTTGTAACAAAAGCCCCCCCCCCAATTACGTTCTGCATCCTTTTGGCAACTCATTGCCTTTGTCATGGCTTCGGGTTGCTGCCCTCCGTAGGGGAGCATGCCCCCTGTCGGGCAAATCCTGGCGCCACCCCAGTCAATATAAAAAAATAACGGACTTGGGCCCATGACATGGAGCTTTTCAAGTATTCCCATATGTTACTAGATGCGAGCTATAAAGGCAACAAAAATTAGAAGTCTTAACAGTGTTCGCAAATAGGACTGGACTTACAGATAAAAGATTTGAAATTTGTGTTGAATGACGAGAATTTACGATGGCATGTAACACCTTAGATCTTGAAAGTAAATGTTTAAACAGTATTTCTAGAATATATTTCCCACTAAGGCCATAGGCGTACGGGAAGACATTTCACGAGGGGGCGGAGGGTGTTTGCCCTGAAAAGTTTGCAAATTACCCTGATTCTCCCCTTTTACCACGATAGCACTCAGGACGGGTATGGATGAGTTCTCCCCCCCCCTCCACAAACTATAAAGAAAGATATTATTTCGGGAGTTTTGGTTTGTTCTTGTACTGAAGAAAGAACAAGCGAAGCAGAAGCTTGGTTGGTTCCCTGCTGTGTGCGCTGAGTATAGCTTATGATAAACTTACATTTTCTGCACCATGTATTCAACAGTATGTGTTGTGCAACTAATAAGCATTTTGCCCTGTTGGCAAACGCCGCTGCCCGCTGCAATGCCCACTGCACTGCCCCCTTGCCCTGAAAATACAAGTGTCAGTGCCCTGAAATAAGCATTTTCCCTGCAATGGGAGGGCTGCAGCCCCAGGCCCCCCGCCTCATACGCCTATGACTGAGGCAGTGCTTCGCAAAATGATGGGTGCAGAGTTACCTTTATAGCAGGTGTCGAATATGTACTCCTTTTTTGACGTACATACTCTGGTATTACGAGTGCAGCCAATATATAGGTGCAGGAGTAATGCACGTCCGCCAAGCGGGCAAGGAGCGGAGCGCCCCTCAAAATATTGTTTTAATAACATTTTGTGCAATTTTAGCACCCTGACTGACTATTAAAGTGCATGGCAGTAGGTCCTATTTTCCAATCGATGTATATAATTTGGAGGGGGGCACGACAAACTGGGGCACATTTCCCTCCCCCACTTGGCTTCGCAACTGCAAAGGGGTGTACAAGAATGCCGATGAACTTGTAAATGTTGCCAAGTCCGTTCAGGCTACAGGCAACTTTTCTACAAGTCTCATTGATATTTGAATGTCAGGTTAGTCATGTGATGTAACAAGGTGGTTCTGTCCCCTGGTTGGTTACACAAAATATCGCTCGGCGACAAGTAGCCTACGTTTATGACGCGACACGATAAAAATGTCAACAGTCCTTTTACACTACAGGGGACTTTTTCTTCCTCTCTCAGTGATATTCCAGTGACCGATTAGTCATGTGATCTAACAGGAAAGCAATTCTATATCATCACTGGTCACACAAAATATCACTCGGCGACAAGTGGTTGAAAGTTGAAATTATTTCAACTCAATTTTGTCGCCTCATATCGCTCCAAGTGTAAAAGAGTAAGTAAAAACATTGTTTTCAACTTTTTTATCGTACCGCGTCGTGTCTCGTCACGTAGCGCTCTGTGTGAAAGGATAATATTGAGGAAAATTTGAAATTTTGGGGCTTTATTGAAGAATCTGCCCTCATTAAAGTAAAGAGTAAAAAAGGAGTAAACCGTCTGGCCACTGGTAGTCGTCAGGATTACGTACATATCATACCTATAAAGGTTTCCCGATAAAATTGGAAAATTTCCCCGACAGGGGCCAGCATTCCGCGACGGGGTCCATGGCCCCATTGCCCCGTCGGTGCCACATATGGCTGATGGTAGGGCTGCATGGGACTTTGGAACAAACGTTCCACTCAAAAAGCCGAACAGGAATATAGGCCAGTAAGACAGCAATCGGTGGCATATGGCATCCTTTGATATTTTAAAGTATTTTACTTCATATTACATCGTAAAAATCATCAAATATAAAGTGCTCCCTTATTTCTCTCGTCTTGTCCTTTATCATTTTTTTTCGGCCGGGGCAGGGGGTTAATTTGGACCGTCCCGTGGATCCGTTTATGCACATTTTAAAACCAATCTTCTCTAGACAATACATCGTTTCTTGATCTTTTAACCTGCTGAGACCACCCATAGATCAGGACATCGGAACTTCTGTTAGTTTCAGGCAGTCTAGTGCAAAGCCATCTCAGGAAATGCCTGTCGACACCCATTGAAATGCCAACAAGTTTGAACTGATAGTAACGGGTATTAACTGGTATTTACTTTTCCCCTGTATGTTAGACACTCAACAAAGCCACCGGGAATCAATAGAGGGATTTCATGTGACGTCACGCGCAATAAATTCCCAGGCACTGAAGGGCAAAACGCACACGCAGTAAGCCAATTTACAACTCACGCGCACTCCATAACCATAGATACTACTGTGACACAATGGACGCTTGCCCTTCAAAACAAAAAAGACGCACGATCTTGCCCTTCAAAATTGCGTCTAGTTGGTTAAAGTCACGTGACTGAAATCCCTCTATAGGTGACGAACTCTTATGGTACCTTTTGAAACCCATTGATACTTGTTTCATGTTACCTGTTCAACATTCCAACCTGTGAAGGGAGAGGAGGTCTGGGGGTCTGCAACCCCCTCCATTCAAACTGTCCATTTAAAACACACACCCGAAAAAAATCATATTATACTTGTTTGCCAATGAGGGACAAGTTTAGGGCAAACACATGCAGACCCTTTTGAAATGTCCTCCAATACGCCTATGCACGTGACTTTTCATAGAAAGCATAGACAACCAGGGGCGTAGCCAGGACTTTGTCAAGGGGGGGGGGGGCGAAGTCCATAGACAAATTTTCTTGCGCTCCACGCCACCATGGGTTGGCGCAAAGCGCAAGAAAATTTTGGTCCTAAATGTCTACCAGATCGCTGGAGATGGCACTTCCCAGGCCTATTTACCGCATATAAATAGGGGAAACACTAGCAATATTGTAAAAATAAACATTAAAAAATACCAAAAATATGCTCAGGGGGGCGGCTGCCCCCTTCGCCCCCCCCCCTTGGCTACGAGCCTGTAGACATCGCTGTATGAAGATGTCTTGTCTAATCAATGTCAAAACTCTATTTAGGAGAGGTTTCATGTTTTTAGCGTCCTGCATGCAGATATATAGCAGACTTTTTAGGCATCGTTTATTTCTTCTATTTGGAACTTACCGCAACCGAGATCAGGAATAAGACAATGCCTGTGTAATTCCCTCCCTACAAGCTCGTAATAAAAAGTTTGTCGATAATTATCCGGACTGTACACTAAAACATACTTCTGTTTAGAATAGATCGCTTCTATATAATTCATTCTTTTTTTTGGGGGGGGGGGGGGGGGATACCCAAGTTATGCATGAGTAAAGCCGCGGTCACACTACAACGAATTCGGATCGGATTCCGATCCGATTTTTGTGAGTTTTTATTAAAATCTTCTATCCTTCGGGTCAGAAAGAGCCCAAAATTTGCCAACCAGTGTAAATATATGACTTGCATCAGAGGTCTATGAAAATGAAATGTTAACTGATTTTTTCGTGACGTCACACCGACGAACAACTTTTATCGGACACGCGTAGTCCGATAAAAGCTGTCTGTCGATGTGATGTCACGAAATAATTCGTATAAATTTAATTTTCGTAGTCCTGCTAAAAAATGATATAATTACACAGTTTGGCAAATTTTGGGTTCTTTTCGACCCGAAATGGAGAAGATTTTAAGAAAAACTCACAAAAATCGGATCGGAATCCGATCCGAATTCGTTGTAGTGTGACCGCGGCTTAAGTCTTGCAATTCAGTCCTGAAGCCTACTCTGAAGTAAGAGAAGGGAACTTGTGTGGATCAAAGACCTCTCATTCCCTCCTTTACAGCTTTTATCGATATTGTTTTTAATCACTTAAACACTATAGAGTGAAGAGCACGAAGATCAAATATCCTTCCATATTTTACTTTTTATTTCTCAGAAAATCTAACATATGCTATAAACAAATGTTACAGTTTAAAACTTTATTGCTTGTTCTGATAAATGCAGAAAATACACTGCTTTTGTCCCCTTTCTGTACTTATTTGGCAACAATTCCAAAAAGGACGAAACTAATTTCAGATACTTCCTCCTGTTGGCTTCTTAACCCAGCCCCCATACCACCCCCTCTGAATCCCCCATACCACCCCCTCTGAATCCTCCCTCCTTGTAGTAATACTCAGCCATCATTACTGTAATTATGTTCTCATAAACATAGGTATGCCCAAAACCAAAATCTAAAATGTTTTCCTTTCTTTGACATTTTTTTCCAGAATTTTTAGCAGACGGATGAAAGTTATGAGAGCACTAGCAAATGTCCTTTCAAAGCGTTTTGCTACTAACATTGAACGATGCACGTAAGTGTGATATCAAAAATATCCAAACAACCCAAGACTTAATATTATGCAATTCACATTTGCAGAACACTGCAAATTTACAGTATGCTTTACCTGGGTTGTTCATGCTACTGTCATTACGTGTTCTACACCTACCCCCCACCCCATCACCTACCCCCCACCCCATCATTTCAAATTTAAACCACTTACATAATAACTGCTATTGAACCCCAACACTGATTTGACCGAAATGGCTGAGACTTATAAATGTTGAATATTTTTCGTTTTTTTTTTTTTTTTGACAAAGGGTGAAGAGAGGTGGGGGAAGTTTTTCCACCTAGCCCCACCCTTTTTTGTGTATGTTTTACTATTTACTGTCATTAAGTTCTACACCATTCATACATGAATATGTATGAAATTGTTGTTCTTCAAAGCCCAATCAATGCATTCACTGAAAATCACTGGGAGCCAGGAGAAGCTTGGCTTCTATTACCTACCAAACAGCAGCATGATGGACTAAACAGTTGGTGGGAGGTGGAGGAAGGGGGTGGGGAACTGAGCTGACTTCTAAAAAGGAATCATCTTCACTTTTCCTCTTGGCTGATGGGAGGAATATAGTGGTGGGCCAATAGATCATGGTATGAGCTAAATATTTGACAATCTTGTGTGTCAACCAGGTAATAAAACTACTCACTTGTAATTTATCAAATATTTGCCTGCACTTTTAAAGCCTTGGGAGGTGAGGGCTGGGAGGCTGCAGAACCCAAGACCTGCTGCCAGTATGCTAGAGCAAACAGGTTACATTAAACTCCAATATAAAGAATATTACCACAGCCACTTCTTTCTGTTAACAAGTAGTCCCTGTTATCCCAATTCTCCAAGTATTATCTGAATGGCTTAAATTTGTTACTACTTTCTGGTAAACTTCAGAGGCTCATATTTCCACCATAAACCAGGCTACCAGGAAACACTTGTGGATTGAAAATGGCCCCTGGTTCAGTTGACCTAACTATAAACCGTTTGCTGACCCTTAACCTTTTGTTACCAAACATGCACTCACTGACAATAAAAATGAAAGCAAATCATTTGGTTTTCAAGCAATTGTAGAAGAAATATTACTGAATGAAAATTTTTAAGGAAAATTGACAATATCTGCTGAAGTAAAAAGCTAAAAAACAAAACTGTTCATTATAGAAGGTACTGTAGAGAATGGCTGAAACCATAAATTTCAAAATATCACAAAATACAAAGTGGTGTTACTGCCATGACAGCTCACTGTGTATCAGTGTATGAACTGGTTACACCATAGAAATAAACAAATGAGAAAGATGAATGTTATGCTAAATGAGTATTACACTGGGATTTCAATAGCTGTATGAAATTTCACTTTCTACTACCCTCATGAGAAAATCTGTGAACTTAAAACATTTCAAGACACAATTCTCTTGTTGACACTGACAGTATGTGGCATATAATTTAGGTTTTTTGTTTTGTCTGAGTACTCAAGTTATGTACCATGGCAAAATAGCCACTAGCACATCTTGCAAGAAGAAGGCAGGAAATGGTCATACTGTGGTGCCCTCTGTAGTGGGTGCCATCCCGATGATAACAATTTTTACCAGATGGTACTTGCAGGCAAGTCAGGGAATTACGTATGTAAACAGGAAGTGGTGAGGAGCAAGTAGACTGCCACACTGCAGCTCTCTCAACCTAGCTGCAGCTCCCTCAGCCATGATGAAACAACAGCAGCCATATTTTTTTACTATACACATTACAACTGTGGGATAATTAAAACAGTGCTATTGTAATGTCAGTAATTAAGCATGGCTGCAAACCATGCAGCTTTGCTGAGATAGCAATAGCCTGGGGATGTGACATTCTGCCTTAACAAATTTATGTCTCTGCAAGTGATATTTTGCAATGTGCCACTTGCCATTACATGAGCACCACCACTAATTGCAAGGCTTCACTCCCTTTACGTGTATCCTCATTTCATTCTTTTTATCTAATTCTATGGTTTAGCAACTGTAGTATTGTGTTTATTAATTGCAATGCCCAGGAAACTGAGGCAGGATTCTAGGTTAGCTTATTCTTGAACAACTTTCCATAAAGTGTATCCAGAAAATGGAACTTTAAAAAAAATGTATTTATAATTTGCAGCATTTATAAGTTTTCCAAATTTGACCAAATTTCACAATAAAACTATTGTGCAAAAGGGCCTACACAGAAATTCAAAAAGCTTATATGGAGCTTTTTGCATTATTTGCAAACACCACAGCTAGGAACACTCTGTTTCTGAGTGCTCACAAGAATTTCATAATGTTATGGAACAGGGAAAAGCAGTTATGATGGTAAATGATAAAAATGTGATACCTTTACAGTTCAAACTGAAAAAAAAATCAAACAAATATTAATCGAATGGTACTGATACAATCTAGTATGGAATTATTCGGATTTGATTTTGGACTTAAAACTAAACAAGTATTTATTTACAAGCATCCATCAGTAATTGTGGTGGCATAGCTTAGGGGGCACTAACCTCCCCACACATCTTGTGCCCTACCCCCATACCCCAGCTAACCTTACTGAAAAACTGAGTGAAAAAATATACTGTACTGCTTCCACCATTTAAGCCCCCATGAAATGGTAACCCCAACCCTGTCTCTCCCCTCCCCTAATGAACAATTTTCTGGGTATGTAACTATGTTAAATTAATCCCCCATTTGCCTCTTATTTTATATCTTTCTCATTGCTAAGATTTATGGATCTTATCAGAATATCGGTAACTATGTTGGTTATATCATGATTATGACCAAAACATTTTGATTTGCAGAAGTTAAAGGTAAGTAGTGTATGTAAATTGCATCAATATGGCACACAACAAAAAAAGGCTTTAATACCACTATTAAACCATCAAGATTCACCAATACACTCTGGTGGCAATTTTTCTCCCCCAAAATATTATGCATGTTCAGATGTCTGTACGTTCCGACACACATACCCTCACAAAGACTTATCGGAACATAAAGGTGTCAGAATGCAGAGCCTTTGGAATACAGAGCTGCCCCTGCTTTGCTGTTCAACTTAAATTATGGATGATCATAAAGCTAGGAATCCCTTCATTCTGTTTACCAATACAGGGGTACATGGTCTAACTTGATGTTACACAAACTGTTCGTCCTACAATTGTCTCTGGATAATCATAAAGCTTAGAATCCCTTTCTTCTGAGTGCCAATACAAGGGTTCATGGTCTAAAATGGTGTTGCACAAACTGTACACCCTACAACACTGTCTATGGATACATCCTACAACTCTGTCAATGGATAATCATTAAGAACAATCATAACCCTTCATTCTGGATAATAATACCAGGGAACATGGTCTAAGTTGTACTTAAATTGATCATGCAAAGAATGAATTTAAGACTTCCTTGAGTTGGTATCAATATTAGGGTAAATGGCCTATGTCTGTCATGCACAAACTGATCCCACTGTCAGTCTGTCTACGAATAATCATAAAACTACCCATCTGTTGATTCTGTGTACTAATACAATCATGGTCTAAGTTGGACTTGAATACTTAAATCACACTGCAAGTCTAGCTTTGAATATTCATAAAACTGAAAATCCATTATTTCTTCATACCAGTATATGATGGTCAGCAGTAGACTTGCACATTATGGGTCCATTCATGAATATTCATAAAAAAAAATCTTTTGCTTCTGTACACTAAAACAAGATTTGATGATGTAAGATGGACTTGCTCAAGTTCTCACTCTTGCATACCTTCCTTGACGATCCCCCTCACGGTCTTTTAAATTCAAATCTTCTGTTTGGTTCCACTTGAATGCCAGAAAACTGATGAAACCACTACTTCTGAGCGAAAAAAAGTACTTTAAAGGCTTGTACTTCAGGCCGAGAAAGAAGTTTTTATGGATATGTAAATCTTTCTGTGGTTGGCAGGTCCTATTGACAGAAATAACCAAGCACTGCTGACTGGACATAAGTCATGCCACGCCAAATCTTTCAGCTCTCATTTTCTTTTTGGCCTGGGGAGAGATGAGAGATACTAGAGAAATAATGCATAAACTTTGTGAAAGGCTATTTGTTTTACTTAAAACTTCAGTGGGCAAAATATTACTTAGAATTTGCCTTCATTTAAAGTGAAAATGCACTAACAACCATTATGAATAAGTATACCCTGATATTCTAATGCATGATTGGCTCATTTTAGTCATGTGACAATAGTTCCGTCCCTTAAATTCAAACAGACTAACTCCTTGGTTTACCTTAATTCCATATTTATGCTCACAAACATCATTGAAAGAAATTTGTGAAGGCAATAAGAGAAGATTTGTAACATTTAGTTCATGTTTCAAAATAAATGTAGGGAAACCACTTATTCCCTTTCAATAATAAGCAAACAAGTAGGATGAATGAAGCAAAATTTTTATTTTTGAATAATGGACATCTCATGAACAGCTAACTAAGAGGACGTCTTTTATTTCATGAATAGTTGGCATTAAAAAGTTAAATAAAGTCTTGAAGTATTCTGATGTCATTAAAAGCTGGACCAAGGCAAATTTTAAAATGCCAGAAACCAAAATTTATAACATACTTTGTCATAATTCATTCTTTTAATGAGGGCCAGATGGCAACCTTCACCTCTGGCTCTCATTAAAAGACAACATTAATACTGTACAATGGCAAGGGCCAAATAACTTTTCTAAAGCACAGCATCTCTTTCACAATCATTTCGTATTACACTAAAATGTCCTTAGTCTATAAGTACAGTATTTCAGAGATAAACTTCAAGTAACTTTTGACAAAATTCAAGCACTTGGGAGGCCTACAACAAGACAGTCCATTAAAATTCAAGCATGTTTAAGGTCTTGAATTCTGTATTTGAGAACTGCACAATTTTTTTTGTCCAGAACATCCAAAAACCAATGACAGACTTTAAGTACATAAAGGTTGCATAAAGTGACCTGTGTTGGACCTGAGGGTATATGTATCTTGTTCTGAGTGTAACTCCACCCTACCATGTCAGAAAGTGAACCTACACCCATGAAACCCAATCCCCAGTAGCTGGGTACCACTGTACGATATTTACTTCAACTGTACTGTATGACAGCAAATATATACACCTCTCCTTATTTGTAAACCTGTAAACTGAACCTCTCTTCCTCCTTCTTTATGCTTTCTTTCTTTTTTTTTTCTGGTTTTTTTTTTTGGTTTTGTTTTTTTTTCTTTTTAATAAAGCTACTGTGACTACTTCAAAACTTTGATCTGTTCCTGTAATTAAAAGTGACTTGCCTACATGCCCTCTTCTAACAAAATGCTTTGCAAGAAAATGGGTCATTATTCCACGATCATCTAAGCATTCTAATTTTAGAGCAAAACAAAAGCAGGCAATGTGAGTATGCAAGTGTGAGATAACAAGTTATTGTGAAATCTGCTGTTGTATGGTAAGCCAAAAAAAAAAAAAAAAAAGAATCCATATCTTTGGAATCTTAGCACAGGGATATTCTGTGAAGGTGGGAGTAAGATGGCTCTAATTTAATTTTTCAAATTCATTGAAGTTCATTTAAGACTCTCCTTTGCTGGAATACAATTAACACACATCCAGACAAAGGATCCCCGGGATGGAGATGAATTCAAAAGCTTAAAAAAATGGGTTACCATGACGAAAATTCACAATGTAACGGTACAAACTTTACCAGAAAATATATGGAACAACTTGTTTACAAAGGTTATACGACAAATTAGCCTATATGAAGATGAATGTATCATGGCTGTAAGAGGATGAGGTCATCTCTGTGTTCACATTTAATAGAGTAAATACACCTACCAGTTACACATGCACAAGTTACATGGTAAGGTATCTACCGACCAAGTTTGAACATAATCAGACTTATGATTTAGGAGGAGTTCTAAACACTCCAATTTCTTTGCAAAATTAAGGCTAATTTTACCTTTTACCTACATTTTGACCATTGACCCCACCCTTAGCAACCCCAAAAAACTACAGTAAAACCCCGTTTATCCGAACACATCGGGACCGAAGGTTGTTCGGATAACGAAAAAAGTCGGAAAAACGAGGTTCCAAGTTTTTGCCTCAAGTACGGTACACTGGGTCCATAAGACAGTGTGTCAACACATTTCCAAAATAATTCCGAAAAGGCTAAATGTTGCACACAAAACCCCCAAAAATATTTCGTTACTATTTTTTGTGACCGATGATATTACAAATAAATTTTAAGACCTCTAAAACAGAGAGATTTATTCCTAAAATTCGAGCCTTCGTTCGTCTGAATAACCAATGCTTTCTACACACTAAATGAGTGTGTGGGCTGAAGAAAAGCTGTAACAATCTAGAGAGGTATCTAGAGTATATACTCTGCATAAATTTCCAAAACTGTTAGAGACACATGTGTAGGAGACTCTCAAACAGCAGTTCGCAATGTTTTTGTAAGGTCTACTTTCGTTATTTTTAGGTATGAAGCTCACTATGTTACTAACTTTTCAGATTTAGTGAAACTAGGACTTACGCTAGCCTAACGTATTTTTGTATTAGAGGATATTGAGCCTATACCGACTCATGGCTCCTAACAAGAATTTCAAAGCAAATACGTACGATATTTCTTCCAAATTTGACAAAGGGATAACAGATTGTTTGCTATGTCCACATGTCGGCTGTTTTAGTCATCGTGACATCTTTCCATGACTTTTAAAGTCCCAAGAAAAATTAGTGCATTTCTGCAAAAATTTACGTTGAATTTTGCCTTGTAAAGCACTGAAAACTTGGTGGATACTACCGTAATTGTGTTGACTATTATTGTTGTTAAATCTGACGGCTAGTTCGGATAAACAGGGTTTCGGATAAACGGGGTTCGGATAAACGGGGTTCGGATAAACGGGGTTTTACTGTATTTTAATAATTATCTTATCAGTACTAACATATCACATGGTTTTATTACTCTTTCTTACATACTGACAGGCAAACAATGGCCAAAAGAAAAATAAATAAACCAATTTTTGGCACATTTTACCTTTGATCCCAGATCTTTGACCTATGACCTGTGCACAACTTTTCATCGTCAGGTACCTACCCATAAGTTTGGCCTTGATCAGACTTATGGTTTAGGAGGAGTTTGTGACACTTTTTTTGCTCAGACACTCACACACAGCTTCACATTTCTGATCTTTGGTGAAGTACAATATCTTATCTCCCAGTACATTACATGTAGGGAGATGAGAGATGAGATAACTTCCATACTGCAGCTTATGGTTCATTGACAACTTTCCTGTGATTATTTTCAAAGGGACAATTCCCACGTGGCTAATTCCAAACATACTGGTGGTGGTGGTGGTGGTGGTGGTGGTGGTGGTGGTGGTGGTGGTGGTGGGTTATTTGAGAGGTAAGTGTTATGGGTTACAATTGTCAGGGATGGGGGGGGTTCAAACTGTCCTGGGTGGAAATTTGCCCAGGAGCGAACTGTCCCCAAGGATAGTTGCCCACATGGGAATAGTAAGGTTACAGTTTTCATTGCTTTTTCAATTCTTCAATTATTACTACACAGATCTTTCATTTGCTTGAAAACTAAATATGCATTAAAAATAACCATGTGTACTTCTTTTCTTTAAGTTTCTAGTGGTTTATGCTTGCATTGTGTTAATCTCTACTTAATTTTAACATCTTGTCTCTACAGTGTTCTTTGTAGGACAACTCTACCAGAATTCCTGCTGTGCATGCTATCCTTCACATTACCTGTAAATGGCAGAATGACACTACGAAATGAGCTGCCTTCACATTAAAAACTACATACTATGCAAATACCAAAACAAACCTTACCTCCAGATCTGATGAGCCTACAGAGGCTGTCAGGCCGCCAAATCTCTGCTTTCTTTTTAGTAATTTCTCTTTCTCCTCAAGCTGCAAAGAACGGATACATTGTATTAAAGAAAGTTTAAGAATTTGCCTTACTGAAAGAGTTACTGTGTATATGTAACAATTATGCCCTCTGCCAATAGATCTTTTTCCAAACAGCAATTACAAAGGATTGTGGGAATGGATTTTGGTGTGTGTCATTTTTGGCCACAGTTGAATGCCTTTGAGAAAAACGCCCCACTTCAAAAGTGTATCCCACAATCCTTTGTGAATGCTATATGGAAAAGGGTCTATTGTGAGCAATATCTCCACACAAACTCGAGTACTCGACTAATGCATTTTATGTCAAGCATGCATCTTACTTTAGGAACTGAAAGTAAAGGTACATACAAACAGTGTTCCTAAGTGTTTTTCAACTAAAAAAAAAAAATGTCTTGTCAAGGGCCAAGGTTTTGTGATATTATGATACCATGGCTATTGCTAAATGAGTAAAGTTTACTGCTTTTTGAAGCAATAAAGCCTACTGTATGAGTATGATTACTAGTGGGCAAAGTATCATGTGTTTCCTATCAAAATGTAATTTATTGGTTTGCTATCTGAACAGACTCTAAAATGAAAAGGATCCAAACGTAAGCTCCAATAATGAAACCGAACTATTTAGCATGAAATTGTTATTTCCAGACTATGTACATTTACCCCATCCTGTGGTTTTTAGAGGCATAAAAAAGAGGCCTTCTACGCATGGATAAACAGTATAGAAATGTCTAGACTGTTAGCCCTACTTTATGTTTAGACTACAAACCTTTTCCACCTACATCACGTTTTTCTCGCAATTCTAATGGCAACACAAATGTGCCACTGTGCTCCCAGAGTAAGCGACTAAGTGAAGTTAGTGAACCATCAATCAAAGTGAGGCAGTGGTATCACTGGTGCACCAAAAACAGAACTATATAAGACTGTTACTGCACTTGCATATGTGAAGCATGCACAACATACAGGATGAGCTTGTGTCTCCAGCAAAGCATGTAAGCAAAGATTGCCACCTGTAATCGGTCTTAGAGGGCCTACTGTACTCCACGTATCACACTTCTAGAAAATATTTGAGACATGTTCAAACCTTTCACCACTTGAGGCTAATTTTCCATCCCTTTCATAAATAATAAGTTGTAAGATGGCAAAAGTCAATACCTCTCACATAAATTTTTTCAATTTTCAAACATTTTGTGACTTTTCTAGGTCAGGAATTTGCATATTGCTGGATTTTTTCTCAAGATTTTCCATGTTTCAAGACCCCAGAATGCTAATGTCACTTGCTACACACACCACATGAATTGTCTTGCTATCCCTTTCACAGTATTTGTTAAGTGTATTCTGTTTGAGCTCATAAATCTTTTCTCTGTCACTAACTCTATACTCTTGATGCAATATAGACTACTTTTCTATCACATTTTGACACAGTTTTGGGTAATTTATTACTGCTCTGTCTTACTCATTTTCTCCTGCAATAAGCAGGTTCCATTTCTCACATGATACATATATTTAGTTAAAACTGAACAAATCTGTGACACCACATGATCAACGATAGTAATATCATTTTTAAGTGTTTAAGTTTAGCTCTGCCCACTCAGTAATATCCATACCAGCAGTATTAACATTCAATGGGTATTATCCTGTTCTATAATTACCATCAGTTACTTCTTTAACAATATGTATGTGGCACTGGTTTTTTAACTTATACCAATTCTTCCTGATTTGGGTTAAAATTTAAAAATCCAACTGTCATCTCAAAAGTTTTGTTTTTGGAAAGTAGAAACACTAGGGCCTAAATTTTAAGAAACCTAGATAAAGTCTAGAATTTTCCACCTAGCACTAATTTTGTTTCGGACGTAACAAGATGTCAACAATTTGACTTGGTTCAAAAGTTCTGCCATATTTAGTGTCTGTATAAAGGTGAATTAACATTCCTGTTGAAAGAAAATCAACACAGTTTTACAGTTATACTACGAAATTAGGCACAAAGTTACAAAAATTTCAAATTAATGTAATATCAAGAATGTTCCATACTGCTGTAACACTAGTTGTAGTTCCCGCAGGCTTACACACAGTTTATATTGTGCAAACTGTGTCTTTATCGAAAGATTTTATTAGGAAAAATCTTGCCAAGTTCTTCTAAAACCATGAATATCCTGTAGCTTGTTGCTTCAGCTTTAATAACAGCTTAATGAGCCAACATAATGGTGTCTGATCATACAATACTTGTTTCAGATGTAATGTTTTGTCAACAATTTCTTTTTCAAAATGCCTTTATTGGCATTAGAGCAAAATAATATCCTTAAAGGCAATAGGCAGTCGCTCCAAAATTTTCTTTGAAAAATCAGCAAACTCTTGCAAATCTCCTCTTATTGCATTAAAAGCACTTCTGAAGACGTTTTGAACATAACTATTACAAACAATAGGTAAAGAAAGGCAAAATTCTCCTTGAATTCCACAATTCACTCACAAAAATATTGTCACATGATCAAAATAGGCCAATCATGAACTAGAGTGACAGGATACACTCACTCTGTTTGGGGTGACTGCCTACTGCCTTTAAGAAAGTCCACCTGGATTTGCAAAATTGTACAGATTGTTCCGGAATCAATGTGGTACAAGGTCCAGGTAAAGACTTTCAAAACTTAATTCTTTATTCTAATTCTTCATGCTCAGTTACAGTTGCTATTCCCTCCCCCGCCTCCCTAAAAAATCCCTGTAGCCTTTTAATTTTTGAATAGCAAACTTGCACTGGTTATAGAAATTACAGTATATGAATCTGTCAAGACACACTTTACCACCACTCAAAATGCCTCTTTGCACTTACTGTATTGAAGTAGGGCCATAGTTGTACTCTAGGGGCAGAGAGCATACCTGAGGATCATGCCCAATTATAAAATATGTTTTGCAATGCAGTAGACCAGAGCATGAATTTTCTGTACTGTGTAAAGTGACAAAGCCTACAGGTACATGTTTTAATCAGATCAGCTCCCACGGAATCATACAGTGTAGCAAAATGGTACATACTTGATCACTAACTACAAACAACTCTCTAAAAACTGTTTTGTGCACAAAGTAATTGTTGAACTTCATGAAACTAATTGACACATGTTCCAGAGTGCCATACAGTTCAGCATTTTTGAAGTTATATATCAACTCAACATAGTTTGGTGAACGTAAGATTTCAACTTGAGTGGATGTAATATTCCAGAGAAGTTCATGTACACTAGCTAATATTAATTTTGCATTCTTTTTTAGTTTTATTTTGTAGGTTGTTTTCTTTATTATTTGTTTTGAGTATAATTCAAGAACCAATTTCATTTAAGTGATCTTACTTTATCAAAGGTTCTGCTTTAAACCTGATGTTTCAATTTTCATTACAACTCCACTTCTAAGCATGCAGCATGTGATACTTGCTGTTGCAACTTGTGCAGAGTGAAAATCATTCATAGAAAAAACCAGAAAGCCAAAAGGCTTAGTGATTCCTTGCCATATGAGACCGACTTTAAAAATGGAACCTACTGCCTTTGTGCTTGGTGCTCAGCAGAAGCAATGGAGTAGGGAAAACAAGCCAGTGAGCCACAACTGGAAAAAAGGCTGTGGTCATCTCAACTTGAAGGATTTTCTTGAAATTTTTAACTGGTTGAAAATCGTATGTATCAACTAAGAAGAAGGCTGTATGATGATTTTAGATAGTAACGTACAGATTTCTGGATTTTAATGGCAAATTTAACCGTTGCATTTTTTGAAAATTAAAGATAGTTAAGTTTTGACTTTACCATGAATACTGTAGGTGTGTGCATACAAACTACACAAGCAGTTGTTGTACAACCCATGGCGAGGTGCAGCTATGACATCACAGTTCCGTTGTATTGTGGGTAATAACACAATATCATGACTGCCCATAGAGTGGCCTTTAGTGAGTTTCAGAATTTTTTTTGAAAAATTCGTGTTAAATTAGATATTGACTTATATTAGTTTTTAATGGTATCACAATGCTTGGAAAAATGTGTTCTAAATATTGTACCTGCTTAGAAAGCTGTACAATGGTTCCTCTTTAAGAAGCATGCAAAATGTGCTATTCTGAGTGTCATCGATCCTCAAAAACATTAAATAAGAACTATGTTGCATAATTTGTTTAATTGTTCTAGCTGAATGACATGCTTTTTTTTATTTACTTTTTTCTTGTGACTGTTGCTGCACACATTCTTGGGAATCTCATATACACAGGAGACCTTATAGTGCAATTTAAAATTTGATTGAAGTCAGCCCCTGTCACCTTAAAAGTTTCTGCAGCTAACTGGAACTAGATTACAAAAATCCTTCACTCAAAATTTCCAACTGAGCTTATCTGAAGCTCACCCTGAGGACCAGAACTAGGGCCAAAGGAAAGGAAGGGTGAATACAATGTTACATTACTCCTGGTTCTTTGCTATGCCTCAAGTTATTGTAATATTTCAGGCTGCTGAAATCAATCTCAACTCTTGATAACCCAACAGGCCTATTTCTAGTCAAAGGAAAAATCCTAGCCCCCCCCCCCCCAAATGACCGATTACTAGCCTTTCTGATAAATTTTCCAAGCAAATAATTTTGCCCCTCCTCATATGTATTGATCTACTTTTTGGATGTTTCAATCGCTCAATCATTGGTTTGGACATGACCAAGCAGGACCATCTGAAACTGACAAAGCATGGTTGTGAATACTTTTGAATTTGGTTCCTATGATCAAGCTAATGGGCATCATGTTTGGGGATAAGCCAAACTGCCGAAAACAGCAAAGTCACGAAGCAGCTGTGGCCATCCCGGACAAAGAAAAACCCAAAGTAAGCTTTCATGGAACAAGGTCTAATAGCTTGCCAAGCCTGATGAATGTAAATTGTAGTTTGAATGTTTTTCTATGAAAATTTGCTTTCTACAACAGGGTTTGTCACATAGGCCAGCCAGTCATGGGTGTAGCTAAACTCCATGCTCCTAAGCTTCCTCAGAAGCAGACCTTGCAATAGAAGACAGGTAAGGGGGAGCGAAGTAAATTGCTGAGTATTATAAACATTAAGAATGAGGATGGAGTGGTGGAGGTTGACAGATTTGGTACCTTCATTGTTGAGACGTACTTGACTTTTTATCTTTTTCCTGACAGTGTAGTGCAGGCTACATGAAAATGGGGGGAGAGGAGGGAGAGAGGGGGAGGAGGTTGCCCATGACATCTTCCTCCTCCCCTGTCATGTACACATGTATGATTGAGAGTAGTTTAAGGTTCCTGCAGTAATACTGAGTTAACCTGGACTGACCAGAAGATGTACTTGTCACCATGTAACAGTAATATATATATATATATATATAATATATATATATATATATATATATATATATATATATATATATAGATATATATATATATATATATATATATATATATATATATATATATATATGTATTTATATCTATATGTATGTATATATATATATCTATATATATATATATATATATATATATATATATATATATATATATATAACGCTAGATCGACCTGTTAGGCGAAATCGGTATACCGCCAATACAACCGGCGAAGAAAAAAACAATAAAATACATAAGATTATATTTCCCTTTTTGGTTCTGAGATATATATGCACGTTATTTCAATGGCCCGTAAGTCCTTAGTGTTAACGGATACATGCACGTAAGTTGTTGTGCAGTTAAGTAATTGCATAAACATTATGTGGTAAATCGGACTTGCGTATAGAGTTACGCATTCCTATATAAGACAGTGTGTAAAACGTTAAGGCGAAACGATTTTTTCGCCTAAGGGTCGAGTTCTCCCAACAGTCGCGTTTTTTTCATACGGTTTTTCGCCTAAATCCCAAATTAGCAAAATATATATATATATATATATATATATATATATATATATATATATATATGCATATATATATATATATATATATATATATATATATATATATATATATAATATATATATATATATATATATATATATATATATATATATATATATATATATATATATATATAATAGATATATATATATATATATATATATATATATATATATATATATATAGGGTCGAAATACTGCGGAGCACTATAGTAGTATGTAGGTCGATAAAGGTTATATAAAGTGCTTAAAGTTTGCGGAAAATTCCACGACGTTTCGAGTATAGACTCTTCATCAGGTGGCAAAGAAATGCAACTGAATAACAAGAAGTAGAAATAGAGAAGAAACACATTGAAGAAAGGCACGAACAAACCGGTCGCACAGAACGAACACGTGTAAAAAAGCGAAAGAAGGCTGAAAAAAACTGGTAAAAAGTAATGAAAAGGGGAACAGGTTAAAAAGGTCCATTCTAATGTTAAGACCGTGTGGGGAGAGGGTCCCAAGTTTCATGATAAGCCGTTTTCGGCGGTCTGTCGATCACGGTCAACCTCTGCACATTAAGGCTGCAGTAACGCAAGTCTTTAATTGAGCACGGTGATGGGGGATTGAAATGAGTGGCGACCGGATAACCTTGAAGGTTTTGTTTGATGGACCTGAGGTGTTCAGTTATTCGGTCAGCCAGGCGGCGTTTGGTTTCTCCCACATACAGGCAATTGCAACGTCCACAAACTAAAATGTAAACCAAGTTTGTGGAAGTGCAGGTGAAGTGTTGGTTCACACTAAATCTGTTGCCGTTAGAACCCAAAATATTGATAAGTGTGTTCTTGCCAACCACTGGGCATGTGTTGCACCTACTACGACCACAGGGAAATGTACCTGGGGTGTTGTCAGTTGGTTGTTGTGGGTGGGAAGCCCGAACTAAGTGCTTGGAAATGTTCTTTTCAACTCTGAAGGCCGTAATGGGGGGCTCAGGGAAAAGGTCACGGGTTGAAGGGTCTTTTCGAAGAGTCTCTATATTCCTGTAAATGGCACGAATGAAGGGTCTTTTCGAAGAGTCTCTATATTCCTGTAAATGGCACGAATGATGGGGCGTACCGTCGTGCCATTTACAGGAATATAGAGACTCTTCGAAAAGACCCTTCAACCCGTGACCTTTTCCCTGAGCCCCCCATTACGGCCTTCAGAGTTGAAAAGAACATTTTCAAGCACTTAGTTCGGGCTTCCCACCCACAACAACCAACTGACAACACCCCAGGTACATTTCCCTGTGGTCGTAGTAGGTGCAACACATGCCCAGTGGTTGGCAAGAACACACTTATCAATATTTTGGGTTCTAACGGCAACAGATTTAGTGTGAACCAACACTTCACCTGCACTTCCACAAACTTGGTTTACATTTTAGTTTGTGGACGTTGCAATTGCCTGTATGTGGGAGAAACCAAACGCCGCCTGGCTGACCGAATAACTGAACACCTCAGGTCCATCAAACAAAACCTTCAAGGTTATCCAGTCGCCACTCATTTCAATCCCCCATCACCGTGCTCAATTAAAGACTTGGCCGTTACTGCAGCCTTAATGTGCAGAGGTTCTGACCGTGATCGTCAGACCGCCGAAAACCGGCTTATCATGAAACTCGGGACCCTCTCCCCACACGGTCTTAACATTAGAATGGACCTTTTTTAACCTGTTCCCCTTTTCATTACTTTTTACCAGTTTTTTTCAGCCTTCTTTCGCTTTTTTACACCGTGTTCGTTCTGTGCGACCGGTTTGTTCGTGCCTTTCTTCAATGTGTTTCTTCTCTATTTCTACTTCTTTGTTATTCAGTTGCATTTCTTTGCCACCTGATGAAGAGTCTATACTCGAAACGTCGTGGAATTTTCCGCAAACTTTAAGCACTTTTTACAACCTTTATCGACCTATATATATATATATATATATATATATATATATATATATATATATATATATATATATATATATATATATATAGGAACAAAAATTTTATTAATGTATGAGCATTGGACAAGAAAAGTGCAAAGTGGGGAGGGGAAGAAGAGAGTTAGTTAGATGGGATTTAATGACACACCAACACGATTGTGTTATATAGTGTCATCAAGAAAAGAAAAAGGTGCAGTGGTGGGGTACCATTATCTAAAAAAGGCGGGGTCAAACTCCACTAAAGAGTCCAGGCAAATGCAGGAGTCATGTCAAAAGTTTCTATACAGTTTACATTCCTTGAGAATGCCCAAAACAAGGGAAGGATCTGTCTGTTCAAATAAAGTTTTCAGGTCTGGCACAGGGTAGTACTTCTGGCAAATATGGGAGTATTCATAACAGTCAACAAGAATGTGACTGACGGTGAAGGAGAGAGAGGGGGGTAGCCCATGACATCTTCCTCCTCCCCCATCATAAACACATCTATGACTGAGAGTAGTTTTAGGTTCCTGCATCAATATTGGGTTAACTTGGACTGACTTGAAGATGTGCTTGTCACCAAATAACAGTAATATATATGGGAACAAAATTTTTATAAATGTATGAGCACTGGACAAGAAAAATGCACAAAGGGGGAAGGGAAGGAGAGAGGGGGAGGGGTTGCCCATGACATCTTCCTTCCCCTCTGTCATGTACACATGTATGATTGAGAGTAGTTTTAGGTTCCTGCAGCAATACACGGTTAACTTGGACTGACTGGAAGATGTGCTTGCCACCACGTAACAGTAATTTATACTGTACGGTAACAAAAATTTATTAATGTATGAGCATTGGACAAGAAAAAATGCCATACTGTCAATAAATAACCACATTTATGCACAATAATAAGTTGAACCACAACTGAAACCTTTTTAAACACTTTTAAATGCAATTTGCTTGAAAATCATAAGCCTTGCAACTCTACAAATACCCATTTGTACTGTATGTTGCTAGCTAAGGCCAGTGTATTTGTTTATTACTGTGAAACAGTTGCCAAGTGATCGTGTTGTAACACGCTACCAAAGGATGCTACGGTGAGGGAAAACTGCTGAATTAAAGCTTGCAAATTTATTGCAGAATGTTATTTTAAGGTCTTTTACACATACCATGTAAATGTTTTGATATTCTTGGTTGATCTGGGTTATTTTCGAACCTTCTGACAATCGAAATTTCTCGGTGTACATTCCACAGTACAAAGTGTATGTACACAACTGACACAATTGTGGGTTACTTTTGCAATTGAAGCAGTTATTTCAGGACCCCGGTCTCATCCTTTTGGAAGTCAAAGAATTTGCACTAGCAATGAAATAATTTCCGTCATTTAGGTTGCGTATTTGATTCATTTCTAAATGGAGCAACAATGGTTTTGAACGATGTTTGATGGCTTCACAATTCCTAGTCCTCAGTAAAGGCACGTGTATAGCCGGTCACCGATAGCTCCCTACACACGGTCCTTACACCGACCCATTGAAAACCCGGGGTCTTCAACCAGCACAGTGCTGGTCAAAGTTGATTTTCGTCTTATAGCAAACCCAGGACCTAAAGTCTACATTTACTACCATTCCTTTTCCTTTCTAAATCTTACACTTATATTGCAGTTGCTTTTTATTACTTTAAACCTCTGAAAAGGTCTGAAAATTTGAAATAAAATCATCAACTTTGCTTCTTCGTAAAATTTTACTGTAGCGTTTGAAATATTTGTTGACATCAGAATGCCGTGTGCATAATACTGTGATGTCATGCACAACATTTTGATTACGTACTTCACACACATGGCAACTGCCCATGCAAACATTCTATACTGATGTAACGATATAGCTTATTAGCATACTGATATACGCAAATTTCCATAGTCACACGGTAAGTTTTACAGTGCGGAAGAGTCGCTGATTTCATTTCACATTTTTGGCACTTTCCAGAAATTCTCAGTGATCAAAAACTGCTGCAATACTCCTGTAAGATCTGGAGAAGAAAATTCATGATAATAAATAAAGATTTTACTTTCAAAATTTGCTGTGAGAACAAAGACAATTTTAACCGTTACACAGACCGCCGATCCCCCTCCACTATTTCCATAGGTCGGTGTAAAAACTGTGTACAGTGAGATTGTAGGCGAACAACCAGTCCTTTACTGAGGATTACCCTATTCCATACTGTAAGATAGGGATTCAGCTAGACAAACGTAACTGTTCCAACATAACTGCAGGCTTCTAGGAAATCAAAACGTAATTTATTCATTACCAATAATTTAAATCTTAAGTTTAACCGAGTCTGCATCTGATACTGCTTAATTTATCAGGAGAATACAGTTTACAAATCTGCATATTCCAGAGAGAATTTCCAAAAATTGAGGGCTTGTTACCAGCCAATCCAAGCTGTTTAGGTTGGCTTAAGCAAGGAATGTTTCTGCATTGGTCTGTTTAGCTTGTAACGTTAACACTGCAGCGGCTGGGAATGATCATTTAGTCCATGATTTTGGGAATGATGCTTACAGAAATTTCCACAACACAAAAAGTTTTAGGTGGTAACTATAACTATTCCCCTTTTGATGTAAAAAAAAGGAAGGCACCCATCTCTGCAATTGGGTAACAGGGGAACCCTTAACAGATACTCTCTAAGATAAGGAGGCAGGGTTGTAACATATATACGTGCTACTGCCGTGGATGCTGGTAATTCATACGGTACATTGCATACTTGGGCCTAAACTGCAAGGTTAGTTAGTTGAGTTAGTTGAGGTTTAACGTCCCAGTTTCCAACCAATTGGTTCAAGTCGAGACGACCACGGCCTTTTTTCCAGTTGTGGTTCATTGGCTTCTTTGCCCTACTCCATTGCTTATGCTGAGCACCAAGCACAAAGGCAGTAGGTTCCATTTTTAAAGTCTTTGGTATGACCCGGCCAGGATTTGAACCCTAGACCTTCCGGCTGCAAGTCGGATGCTCTAACCACTTGACCACCTAAACTGCAAGGACGCACTTTTAACACCATTCGAAATTTTAAGACAAATTAAACTACTCCGGGTCTAGTACCATATCAAATTATTGTCGCCACAATACAGTATAATCATTCAATACTACTGCTTCTTCCAGTAATTTGCCTACATGTAAGTGGATTTAGACCGAGCACAATGGGCATCTGCTCCCAGTTGACTTGGCATTCAACTATGCACAACTAATCCCTTAAAGTAGGACGCGAGGAGAAACGGCGACTCCCGGTGGATGCAATTCTTTGTATTTTGCATGCAGACCCCAGGAACTGCAAGCAGATGCCTAAGAAAATTTTGATAACGTGCCTAAAAATTTTTAAATTGAATTTCTGAAGACCCAGTACATCTACAAAAGAAATGTTGTACAGATATAACATGAAGCCAATATTTGCATGCCGAATATCAGCTAATACCGATCCCATACTGATGTTCGAGAAATGAGCATACTGCACAATAAATCAAAGGCTATTTGGCACTATCAATAAGTGTTGTTTCATCTTCATGAGATAAAACATTGGGACTTATAGTCATACAAAAAAATAATAACGTGACATTTTTATCAAGTAGATGACATAAAATATTGGTTACGTAGTATGGGTTTTATTTGTAAATTTTGCCAATACTGATTCAGGTCAAAAATGGGAAATATCCACTGATGCTGATAATGAATACTGAAAGTTTGCTGAACACTACATGAAAGTTACGAATTGAGTAAAGCAAACCTTGACAGCTGCAGGGGCAACATTTGTTCCAAAACGCTCCGCCCTTTTCTTCATTCTCTCCAAGTCTGAAGACTGGATAAAAAAGAAAAACAAAGGTACAGTTTAAACATCATACAGCATGGGTGGCAGCAAACTGAAATGGAGCTCAGCTTGCTTCACTATCTATCAAAAGGAAGCCAGCATTTCATCTCCTGAAAGTTGTAACTACTGTCCCTCAAAATGCTGTAGGTATTTCTTCAGCCATTTTGCATTTTCACAAATTTGGGAGGAGGGGGGGGGGGAGGGTTCTTGACTACCTGATGACTTCAGAAGTAGTGAAGGCTATTCTGAAAACTTTTCTAACCCTAAAAATTAGTTTACATTGTTATGGCTTTATCAATTTTTTGTAAAGGTTGTACAAACCAGGGTACTTATTTTTATTCCAAGGGCTCTAAACACATGTTTTGGGAAAGAAAAAAAGTATAAAATAATAATATTTGCATTTTTATGGGCCAATATCTAGGCTATCCAAATCAAAGGTGCAGCACAATATTAACCCTGCTCAACAATTAATCATGCCAGAGACAGTGTCCCTCCAGCAGCTCTAATGGCGAGCCTGATGACAGCGCACCTCACAGGTACCCATTTAACCCCTGGGTGGAGAGAGGCAATTGAAGTAAAGCATCTTGCCCAAGGACACAACACAATGACCCAGGCAGGAGTGGAACCGGCAATCCTTAGATCACAAGTCCAACACCTTAACCAATAGGCCACCACGCTCTCTTTGTGCTACTTTGGGGTCCATAGGGGCAACTTTTATTATTCTTGTTGAGAATTATTAAATAGTAGAAGAGTGTGTTTTCCATAACATCCAGTACTTAGTTTATCTTCCTCTATGTCATTCTGGGGTGATTTTGGCAGCTGCAGGGCAAATCACCTATCACCTACGTACTTTGCATACTAGTATGAATTACCAGTGATGGCCATGATTACAGTTCATTTCAATTTCAAAGGAAACTGATGTCATTTTCAAATACTGGGTTAATAAATGAGTTAAAAGAAGAAGGAATAAGCTTATGTTAGGCCTTCACTATTACTTACACTACCATCTTTCACATTAGGCTAGGCAAACAGTAAAACCACAAAATTTTCATGCGAGAGCATGAGCCTGTCAATCTGGCAACACACCAATTACACCTACAGGATGTTTTTAACATAGCTGCATACATTAATGCTACAACCTACATATTGTAATACTCACCATGGTTGCTAAGCCTGAGGACTTTTGAGTTGTACCACTACTTGATATTACAGCACCAAACCTGAAGAAACAAATGTACAACATTACTGCTGCATAAGGGTCTGGTAACACAGGCTATTTCCACAGGCCATGGGGAGGGGCTATTAAACTCTAACCATGTCCCCCCCCCCCTTAAAAATTCCTAAAAAGGAGGGTTTTAAATATTAACTTTGAATAGTCATACATGATTTCCAGCTTTCAAATTTAACTGCAGAATTAAAATATTGTAACTTTCACCCCACTGTGGAATTAAGTACAGTGTATATATGTACACAAGATGGACATATCCATCATATGCAGTAGCGTGAAGTTAGGACATGACGGATATATCTGTCATACGCAGTTAACTGGTTAATGTTGTGTCCATAAAGGTGTGTCACACTTCACATGTAATTACTTCTTTCAGAGACATGGGGGAAAAGATTACAGCCACTGCAGTCACACAAAATCCAAGAACAATCAAACTGAGGTTTTCTTTCAACTAATCTTACAAGACTGACAAGCATAGACAGAGCAGCATGGGGTCAAGATGATGCCATTAGAAATGATTTACTTCCCTCCACTTTTACAACATAGTAAATTTAACAAAGTAAGAAGCTTAGAAACTTAACATCATAATATATGTACATCACATTTCAAAACCCTACAACTTTTTGCAGGTCAAGAAAAATTACCTGTAGGATTTCTTAACTTTTATCTGAATTGCAACTTCTCTTTGTGCACCTGAAACATTTATACACTCTGGCTACCACTTTATTTTCAAGATATGTTTGTAACGTATAAAGTTTGCCATTAAGTCCTTGCAAGGTTGCAACACTGAGTAAGGTACATTACATCATCAATCAATCAACCAATCAATCAATCTTACCGTTTAGCCCTGGCAGCTTTTCTATCGTCATCTGGCAGTGGTGTACTGAATTTTTGTGCTCTTAACCTTTTTTTCTGAAATATATAAACACGAAAATTCACTACAAAATTAAGAACAATCATCATATTTTTGGACACATCTAGCCATAATTCCACTAATTAAAATACATTGTTTTTCTCTCACTGGAGTGTGCAAACAAAAATGCCCCCCAAATTGCCAAAACTGATGCAAACAGGTACTTGGTACAAAAACTGTGAATACCTTATGGCCTACCAAGGAAGTTCTCTCAGATAAAGAATGAGTTCTGCACATTCTTCTCATGATTTTTTTTTATTTGTGGAGCCTTTTTTGCCAGGGTGGGTGGTTAAGTTTTTCCTTGGGCAGGGCCTTTTTTGCCAGGGTGGGAAGCAGGAAAAGGACAATCCTGGGATAGAATTTAGGTGCAAGTAACCATCCCCTTTCCAAAAAGTTTTGTTTATGTCTAAAAAGCTTACACGCAAAACATGTTCTCTATGGCAAGCCACTGAACTAAAAAAACTTTTAAATTTAAACAATTCAAACTCCTAATTTTTGGGAAAATTTCATGGTGGGGGAGTAGGGAGTAGAAACATATCATGGGGGTAGCTTCCCCCTGCTGGCCTATGCAAAAAAATGCCCTGCTGTCCTAATTGACAAGACTTTCTAGCAAGAACAGTTCAATTTACAAGCTGGTTCTATACATTCAGAAGCATGTTGTTTCTTTAGGACAATAGTGTAAGTTTCACAAATCAAACAACACATGGAATGCAGCAAATTTCTAATGGCTCATCAATTGGCCAAATAGCTCCTAAACTATGGGGCCAATCTTAAAGCTGCAAGACCATTGCATGGGCCCCTGAGCCCTGTCTAAACTATCCATTGCAACCAGCAAACATTGGAAGAAAAACAACCATTTAGACTCCTCTACCCACTAGACATTAAGAATACAAATCTGAAATAGAATGAACAATTAATAGTGATAAGAAAATATTATTGAGTCACCAACCTACCAGACATCATAACAAAACTTAGAAATAAGCTAGGAATATTAATCTCCATAATAAAAGAATGAAGCATAGCCACAGCACATATTACACTTAAACATCAAATGGTATTTGTATCTGTAAATCCATTAAAGTTGTAATGTCGACTTAAAGCCTATATATGAATTTAAAAATGCAAAGTACCGTATTGGGCCAGACAGGTAATGTTACAAAGTTTAAGTGTTGTGTTTTCATATACAACTGAAGTTTTGCAGGAAGGTTGGACTTGGGACTGCTGTTACACTATCTGGCCTGAATGTTTTATTATGTAATATGGATAGCCTGTTCATTTAAAGGAAAGGTTTAAGCAAAAAATTAATTTTCATATCTAAAAGAGGAACTAAATCTACGCAATTTGGTGAAACTTCCATTCAAATCGGACATGTAGTACCTGAGATATCAGCAAATGAAGTTACTATATTTGTGACCCAAAATGAGCTTGATGCAAGCAGGAGTTATATCACTTCCTCACATTGATGAGAAATGCTTTGTTTCCTTTGTTTTTTCAGTCTGTTGTGCTGACCTTGAAGTTAATAGGGATAGGACCTCCCCATGGGGAATGTGAAGTTTGTAAAATTCCCATGCCTCTCATGCAATCACATTCCAATAACATGGGATTGTGGAGGAGAAAGTTGGGGTAAAGAAAAACAAAAGAATGCTCACTAATTTGTGAGGCTACCATGTCATACGTGCTTGCTTCAAGTTCACTTTGTGTTGAAAATGTGACAACTTTAACTGCTAAAACACTGTATCTTGAGAACCACAAATTGGATTTCAATGCAAATTTCACCAAAATGCCTAGAATAAGTACCCTTTTGACATATCAAAACTTGATTTGAGGTTTTTTTAGCAGACTTATTACTTCACCTCTGCATCTGTGAGACTTGTTGATATTTTGGTGACTTTAGGGGTTACCACAGTGATGGGGTTCCTCTCTTGTAGCTCCGGTTTAACTTCAACTGCTGTTTCCTCCAATGCCAGTTTATCTTCTTCTGCATCCAGTTCTTTCCCCATTTCCTCCTAGAACATTCAAATAAATCATCTATCAGTTTAAGTCATCAACAAATATCTTACACTTAACAAGAAGAAGGCAATTTTACAGTGCCAAAATCAATTCCACATTTTCTTTCCCACACAGATCAATACACTTTATAGGATACTGAGCCTTTACTGACTCCTGATTCCTACAGGTTGCAAGAATTTCAAAGCAAACATACATGTACGATTTTTCTTCCAAATTTGACAAAGAGTTACAAATTGCTTTTAACACCCAGATGCTGGATGGTTTAGACATTGTGACATCTTAATATGACCATATAAGACCAGAGAAAAATTAGTGTATTTCTGCTGAAATTCCCATTTCATTTTGCCTTGTTATGCACTGGAAACTTGGGGGATACTACCTTAATTGTGCTGAACATTAGTCTGGTAAAATTGCGATGAGGGGTTAAACAGGATTCAGATGAAGGGGTTTCACAGTACATCGATCTACATAAAGAGTCATTACAGTAGTTGAAAATTCACCAAACCATGGCAAAGCTTCCATGCAACCTTATTAAAGGTTTTGAAACAAACCAAAAATTTGAAAAGTTACCAGGTGATCAAAATGGTGAGTGAAACATCCCACACTCTTGATTAAGAACTTTTGAAACATATTGTGAGCATTCACCAATCCTCCCAAGTTTACCCTTACATTTTCAAAACTAAGCTGATACCTTGAACAGTTCAGCATGTATTTAATCATCCATGAGCAATACAAACACTACCATTTTAAATATATATACCTCCACATTTGACAATGGTCACTTTTCCGGATTTTCCATTTTTCTTTTGTATGACAACAAGTGTCTGCATTCCTTCAGGAATATCACCTACAGTACAGTACATACTTGCAACAGTTGCATCTTTCCTGGACAGCTACCCCCTCCCCCCCCCCACCACAAATATCCCCTGGCAACCTTTCCCTCTGATAAACACAACCCTTGAAAATTGTCAAAGTGGAAACTATCATGGAAGGGGGGAGTGCTGTCTGGTGACAGGTTGATCAACTCACCTCTTCTTCATCTCCTTCCAAAATGTCATCCCCTCCATCCTCCTCAACATCATCCTCTCCCTCACCGACATCTTCCTCTTCTGCCTCA